>JAWPHD010002039.1:0-278754 GCA_037043455.1 Cyrtodaria siliqua | reverse complement strand
GGTTACTGATGTCTGCCATTGCCAGGGGTCGTAGGAACTTTTCTGCACTCAACTGGTGCCACAGGTAATTGACAGATGTGTCATGCCTGCGCTGTGTATGATGCTTGAATATTAATAACCCGTGTATCATGCATTCTCCCATAAACCGTATAAACTGTGATGCAGTTTCCATGGATACAGTGTTCAGATTACAACACAAGATTTATAGGCATTGTATTATTCAATCCGTTTGTCTTCTATGATGCCATCACCGTATGCAGTGCTTCATCCCTGTCTACTCACCCTATTACTGCGCCCGCTTGATCCTATCTAAAGAGTACAGACAGTGTTCTCTATTATGCCTATAACGTAAGTGAGCTACCACGGCAGGAAAGTGTGTAAAACGTTCTATAACCAACTACTTTGCTGTTCAAAACATTTGCCATTTAATTTTTATATAGCATACATAGAGATTAAAACGTGAGATATTAATTTTGAAAGTCTTACTTTTGTGAATCAAGTTGTGAAGTTGTGAAGGTGCAATATGTATGTTTTGGCAACTGATTTTGTCTAGTCAATGATCTATTATATATTCCGAGAAAGACATGTATTGGAAGTAAGATGGTCTACTAGATTGCAATTGTGTAACTAAGTGTTAATTGAACCTACGACAAGCTCCCATATTAAGTGGATTACTAAGCATAATTACTATTCTATTTACTACATTATTATTCCAAGTCAAAGCAATACTACAATGCAATTTATATCTAAATTGGTCATAAAGAAAGCACAGCAGTGAAAAGTCATTATACACAGCCATACCTGTTTGCTTAACCCTTAACCCGCTACATATATATATAATGAACTGTTCTTTCTTTGAATTCAGACCATTCCATTTATTTGACAAAGGGGTGTTTTGGGGGAAATGACTGATCAGCAGCTGGACATTATAAAACCTCATCAGCCTGCAAGTTACTCACAGGCTGATCTAGGTTTACAATGGACGCAAAGGCTATTATAGTCGTGCTTAGCGGGTTAAGGGTTAAGAGACCAATGTCTATGTCTGTATTGTATTTTAAAAGAAACCACCTGCTTCAAGAAACCAAATAAGAGTAATGCTATAAGATTCTACTAAGCTAGAAGGCCTGCGTGAATGTGCCATCGTCAGCCATGCTTCACCATGTTTGTGTGTGTGACCTAATAAATCTGTATTATTACATCTTACCTCGTGTGTCTAGTATGAACACAAAACACAAGTAGTAATGCCAACACAAACTATGATAATGCATAGCTCATAATAGTCCTTACATTACCTGCTATATTTTAATATCACTTCCATTGACTTTTGGTGTGTGTGTTTGGGGTAAACATTTCAGCACAGAAAATAAAAAAAGTCTGAGTGGGACAATATCAAATTGAATGTGAATCTGGGATGAATGCAAAACTGTTATATATATATATACATGTGAAGGATAAGATACAGCAGTTTTGTATGTCATTCTGAGCAAGCAAATTGTGTGTGCCAGGGCAGATGTATGTGTATTATGACCATTTGTATTAGTTCATTCTAGTAAACAGTCTATTAAATCATTCTAAACAGTCTATTAAATCATTTTAGAATTATTTTATATCTGGAATTTCATGATTCTTTGTATCAAGAAAATCATTACTCAATGTCAAGTACAAACTCGATTGAGTCTCTCCAACTTGCTAAATGAACAGTTTTCATTGGTCCAAATTTTATCTGTGCCCCTCTTTAAACAAATCAGAATACTTCATTCATATTTTTATTTAGTTGTTTCTATCAACTGACATCACTTCCTAGTATTATGACATCACGTTATTCTATTATGATGCACTGATGGCGTCTTTAAATTTCTGTGAGAAACGTAATTATTTAGACTTTTTCTCTCTCTCTCTCATTGAGTAATGAGTTTCTTAATACCAAGAATGACAAAATTACAAATATAAAATAATTATAAAATGATTTAATAGACTTATTCTTAAATGCAATTATTCAGACACTATGCTATTATTATGCGGCTATTGTGGGCCTGCACAATGTGTGATTTATAAAATAAATGAAGACTTGTTCGAATTGTAACTATATTGTATTTTAATGTTCCTCTAAGTATATGTATATGTATTTAAAAAGATAACAAATATAGTGTTCACTTATTCAATGTGTGTTCACTTATTCAATGTAAAAGCTAAATGGAAAACCAAATATCACTTAAACATATAATCACAAATGTTGGAATCACCAAACATAATATTCTAAATTAATATTCAAATGTCCACGTATTTAATGTAAATGCTTCACTGGAAAACCAGATATCACTTTAACAAATTGTCACAATGTTGGAACCACCAAACATAAACTTATTCAATAATCTTCAAATGGATATCCAAATGCACGAGGTATTCCTCTGTCTTAAAACTAATTCTCTGACCCTAATATCTCACAAACTATTTTCTAATTTCTGTCTTCAACTTGGAAATAGTTCTTTAAAACCACTTTGGTCAACACAACTTCGACCAATAAAAATACATGTTACAAAACCTATCAGGTAGGCGGGGTTATGAAAATGTAGCCCCTGGTTATGAAAATAGCGTGAACAGCTTTATTGTTTATGTAGGAAATTAAGTTTATCCAAATGTCTACAATAAGCCATTAGATAATCAACGTGGCATTCCTGTGAACTTATCTTGGTTGCACTTCTTTTGTTACACTGATTACCTGTCAGTTATCAAAGCAGGAAGCCATCCGTCAAAATTAAGCCTAATGGAAAATTATGTCACCTCAAAGAAATTGAAAGAAAAACATTAATTAGGATTTTAACCAAAATATACTAAAAACAGTTTCTTTGTTAAAATACATTAATTGACACTTTCTATATCAAACTTTCTGAATACCACAGAATTATAGAAAATGATTTCAACTGCCTATATTGACATTTAAAAATTGTGAACATCAAAAAGACATCTAAATGTACAGCATAACACTACCTCCTCCGCTAAATTTACTTTATTCCTATAAAGTGTTTATGCTCATATACTGAAAAGTAATGCATATATGTATACACAATTACTCATTATTAGATAAACAAACAAGGATATTTTGAAACATGTTATGTACCCGTTATAAAATTTCCCGTTGACCAATATGGAAAATATATAAATTATGTAACATTACAAATACCGAAAACACCTTAGTGTACCAAAAGTATCATGCTTTCATAAAACAATAAATTCCGATACCTGCCTCAAGTCATCAATAATGGTAAAACATCAATCCACAATACCCATGAATGTTGTAATTATACAACAAGTAGTTAATGTAAGTCACAGTTTACCATGTCAAATAATTATTTAGACTAGTTTATATTTTTCAAAATAAAGCAATTATTGTTTATTGTCCGTATTCCAGTTGACATCAATGTATTATCTGCGACGTGCGTTAAACCCGCGTGGTTTACCGTTGTTGGAATGATTTCCTCTACCTCTACCTCGACGTGGTGGATTGTCTCGTAAAAATTCTTGTTCTTTTCGTAGATTTTCCCTTTTTCGCTCAAGTTTTATTTTTGCTTGTAATTCCAAAAATTCGTGTGTGTCCATATAAAAAATTTCCTCGCGCGGCATGACCAGTTCATATTCCATTGATTTTATAGTGTCTTTCAGTGTAACTATTTCTTTCTTTAGCAGTTCGATTTCGTAAAGACTTTGACTTCTGTGAATAGCATAGGAATTTTCTCCAACTTTTAGTAAATCAATCTGACAACAAAGTTGTTCATGCAAACGACCTGGCGATTTCTTGATCACAGAGTCCTTTGCTAGAGATTTGTGTATTGCCGAAATTTCGCTAATTTCTTCTCTTAGGAATGTTAATTCACTTTCGCATTTACTTGCATTTGTTTTAAGTTCCAGAATTATTCTATTCTGTCCAATTATTTCGAACTGCTTACTTTTAATAACATTTGATTCTTCCTCTAGTTCCTTTGATAAAGTGTTACATTTCACTTGGTAAGCACTCATTTTCTCCCGTATTTCATTGCGTTCCTTGATTAAAATTTCATTCAGTTCACCAAGCCCAATATTTGCTTCACATAACGCACTGTTTTGGGCGTTGATCTTGTTAATTTCTGCACTTCGTGCATTTAGCGTAGCTGGTTTAGTTCTGTTTTCAATTAAGAATTGGTTGTCCACACTTTGAAAAGGGAATACAGACTCGAAAGTTTTTCTGTTGATGAAAGCTGTCATTCGGCTCCTGTCGCGCTGCTTCGCACGTTCAGATTTTACAGAAGATTGAACGTGTTTCCTGCTTTTACACACACGTGCAAAATGTCCATTCCGGTGGCATAAATTGCAAGTAGCGTTGATGGCACGACAGTAACCAAAGATATGTGCTAGCCCACACATTGAGCACACATCACGGTAGTTCCTATTCATGATTAATCCGATATTCCAAATTTCGTCACTGGGGAATTTTGAATTGGTAGATATTAACTCGCTTTTGAATTGTGAAAGGTCCATATGATTCATTGCCCGGATTCTCCACCATATATTATGCGGCTATTGTGGGCCTGCACAATGTGTGATTTATAAAATAAATGAAGACTTGTTCGAATTGTAACTATATTGTATTTTAATGTTCCTCTAAGTATATGTATATGTATTTAAAAAGATAACAAATATAGTGTTCACTTATTCAATGTGTGTTCACTTATTCAATGTAAAAGCTAAATGGAAAACCAAATATCACTTAAACATATAATCACAAATGTTGGAATCACCAAACATAATATTCTAAATTAATATTCAAATGTCCACGTATTTAATGTAAATGCTTCACTGGAAAACCAGATATCACTTTAACAAATTGTCACAATGTTGGAACCACCAAACATAAACTTATTCAATAATCTTCAAATGGATATCCAAATGTATCTGCTAAATCTTTATACTATATATTTTTAGCCAGTTCTTTTAATTTACATCAGAACAACATTTTATATATTGATTAACCATAAGTAGAAATAAGCCAAAAGTCTAAATGACCATAGCGTTATGCGTTAGTTATCCAGAATAACAAATATAAAGACCGATACACAATAGTTTCCCATTATTATTTAACATATTAAACAGAGAAATAATATGCACAAAAGTAAAACTACAAATTATATTAGTTTAATATTCACGACTCTCATTTCCATAAGATGTCATTACTTAACCATGTTCTCTTCATTTCATAATATACACATTACAGAATCTTTTCATGTTAAACATAAATTATTTAATTGATGTATCCTTAAGTTAAACTTATCAATATATCCATTCAAAGAATATTTCAAAGAAATTACAATTTTACCAATAAAATAAATAACTGAAGTAACTTACCTAAAATAGATAAAAAGAAGATATAGATCCTTCCAGTTCAATCACACTTTATTTCTCAAAGAACAGTCTACAAGTTGTGTTGATTAACTGGTGCATGGATCTTTTAAAGGGCTCTGACCGATAAAATTTCGACCAATAGAAACACGCGTTCTAAAACTTATCCTGTAGGCGGGGTTGTGAAAATGTAGCCCCTGGTCAGGAAATGAGTGTTAACAGTTTTATTGTTTATGTAGGAAATTAAGTTTATCCAAATGTCTACAATAAGCCATTAGATAATCAACGTGGCATTCCTGTGAACTTATCTTGGTTGCACTTCTTTTGTTACACTGATTACCTGTCAGTTATCAAAGCAGGAAGCCATCCGTCAAAATTAAGCCTAATGGAAAATTATGTCACCTCAAAGAAATTGAAAGAAAAACATTAATTAGGATTTTAACCAAAATATACTAAAAACAGTTTCTTTGTTAAAATACATTAATTGACACTTTCTATATCAAACTTTCTGAATACCACAGAATTATAGAAAATGATTTCAACTGCCTATATTGACATTTAAAAATTGTGAACATCAAAAAGACATCTAAATGTACAGCATAACACTATCACTAGTTAAATGAATTGTTAAGTTAATTCTAAAGCTATACATAAATCCTGCTAAATAAGTTTTCTAAAACCGATGCTGAACATTTTGTACCCAAAGCAGTTCATCCCATACATATTTCAGACCTTTAATGGTTACCCCTTCCCTAAACCTGTCTGCTCCATACTGGCGAACTGTGTGTTTAATCGATCCTAGTACTGCCAGTACTTAGATATCTCTGCCCTATTGTTTGTGTGGGAGTAATTTTTACTGACAATAGGTTGTATTACTATCAAGTTGCACATGCTAATGTTTGTCAGAGGTATTATATTGCAATTTGATTGGTTGAAATATATTTTGATTGACAACTGGCGTAAGGTCAGTTGAAACACTTAAAAGCATAATAATAATGTTCTTTTGTTGTTAATAACCAAAGGTTGCAATAGTTAGATTATTATTTTTTGAGTGAGTTGACTCTGGGGTGAGAACTGGATTGTGATCGAAACATCGAACATCAAGTTTCCTTATAAAAAAGCATACATCCTTTTATTAGATTAATGCTAAAGCTAAGTAAAACATAAATTAAATTATCAAACACATGTCTAATATTTAGGCACTGATCAGATGCTGAACACTCTAAATTCAGTTGTGTAAATCACTAAAGGGCTACAAATGACAAAATCTGACATAAAATACATAAAACAATACATAATTGATTAGATAATCCAAAACACCAATCATAATGCATCCTGTAAAACAAAACAACTCTATTAGACTCTAATCTACACATTGAATTACAGTCACACAGATTGTTTAAAGGCCCAAAGCTGCCAAATATTGCCTGTTTTATATATTAATTATGGATCAGGCATAGATGTGAATTACATTAACTTCTTTCTATAGTAAAACATTAGCATTTAATTTTGAATAACTTCTTTTTTACAGGGATGTGAATGCATCCAATGTCTCAATAGAAAATGGCTGTATGAATCGACTGTCTGAAAATACACTGACAGTATTTGTCTCTCGTGCATGTTTTCAAGTTATCATTATCATTTTCCCAAGGCATGTTATTGTTGTTAATACAGAGATGGGAAAATAATGTAAATATAGTAATTGATTTTCATTTGTAATGCTTTTATGTGGTTTTAAATGCTGGTAGTGAATGTCAAATTAAATTACCACAAAGTGCTTATATGTGCTTCATGCAATTTGCCATTTACTATCAGCATTTAAAACCCTCAAAATGCAAAATATTTTTAAATAAAACCTTAGAAACCTGGGAAAACATTGTCTATACTGCTATTTTGAAATAGAAAATCGAGTTGCCAACTCAAAAATAAGTTGATGTATTTTCTACAGGTATTTTAATTTTTTTATTAATTTTGTAAATTAACATACTTAATTGGCATAGTTTTGTAAATAAACTATAATTGGGTAATACCAGGTATAATTACATCATAATTTTGTTTGTAAAATTTGGCAGTTTAGATACTTTAAAATAATACCAGGGCCTAATCCATCAGTACCCTAAAATATGATTTATTTGTAATTTGAAATGCATTTCAGTTCAATAGTGTTAATGGAAATGCACTCAACATATGCATTTTGCATTTCATTTACATGCAGCAACAACAATGTTCATTTCAAATTCATTTATTTTGAATTCCATTTTTATTTGAGGGTCTTAAATGGATTAGGGCCTGCATATGTACACCTTGACACCAGCTCGCAATAGTTGAATATTTAGAATTGTATGGTCAGTTCAGTACACTCATTGCCTGAGATGGAATCTTGTGACAACCGTTTGGAGAACCATCCAAACAAATATTTTTTATAATGGTACAAACTGTTGCTATGGAATGAATGATTAAACCTTTAAACTATGAACATATTTTATCTGAATTTCTGAATTTCTCAGATTACAAAATAATTAATATTTTTATTTATTTTTTGTGGAAGGGTGGTGAATCAATTCTAAATTCTAATTCAAACTTGTAAGCTATTGAAAATGTACAATGTTTTGTAAGACAACAGTTATATAATCATCTACCCCTCACTCCAACATAATTATCTAGCATGCTTCATAGCTATACGTACAACGGCACGGCCGGCCAGAGGGAAACTCTGGGGCACCTTGTCCTTCGATGTTCCTGTGTGATCCTTTCGAGTAGTGCAAGGAGGGCGATTAGTATGTTTTTTTTAAAGAAAGTGCAGTATTGACAAATCTGACATCCAAAACAAATAAACATTCTTAAACTTTAGTAACACCATTTTTTTGTTGTTAAGTTTTCAAGATGGCATCAACAGATACTGTAGTCCTAACCTCAGAGGCAGATTCAAGATTTGAAAAAGAACTTTTCTTCAGACTTTTTTAGGCTTACTTACTATGCCAGCCTACCCCCATACACCCCACCCACAAGCCGATCCTTGTCTGAATATGCTATTATTATATTATAAGCCATATTTTATGGAGGAATTCATAGAATGACATAATATTTTCTCTCTTCTATTGAAAAGGAACATGCTGGAAAGCTGGATCACATACATCACTGGAAATTAATGTGTTAACCGAGATTCGATGTTCATTATTTAACCGTGTGCCATAATTATTCTACGAATGACTCATTGGGCCAATCAAATTTACAATAAGTTCAAGCCACCCGCCAATGCGTCTGCCTTTTTTATGCTTTTTGATTACTACATCCCACGTGAAGTCACATTGACAGGCACAGTGTATTACCCAGCCAACAGTGCAGCCGTCTTTTGCATGAAAGTTTTTGAAAAATCACGGCCGATATTTGGTGGAGTGGGTGAGGTATGTAAAAAAACACAAATTTTGTATTTTTTTTGTATATATTTATAGAAGAAGATGATTTAAAATGTACCTTTTCACTTTTATCTGTAAACATAAATTGCCCCAGGGACACCTACTTGGTGCGAATTGGCTCTTGGTGCATGTTAGCAAATTATTTTACACACCCTGTTTGTATATTTGCACACCCAAGTCTTGAATTTCTGCCCAATACACTGTTGACGTTGACCAAACTTCTACCAGGGATCAATGACAGGGATCAATGACTGAACTTATTTTTCGACCAATGAGATCTCGCATATGTGATTCATCGACAAAAGAAGCATGCCGTTATCAATTTCGGGGATGTTTAACTTTACGGCATAGTTCAGTAAACAAAATAACTTCCATCATGTAGTCAGGATTAACCAAAATGATATATAACTGCAACTGAATGCTGATAAATGTTACCGGAAATTGTGAACCCTATGGTGTTGATACATTTTACACAAACTCCACCCTCGATTATGCCAATTCTACGCTTTCTTAAAATAAGGAAATTTTCAAACAAATCTTACCTTTTTTAACATTTAGCCATGGAAGTTAGTGAATTATAACTATAGTACATTCTATTTCATAGTGAAAATCAAGGCAATCTATATAAATTATTTAAATACTTCATGCATATTCATACAAGTTGATTCTACATTACATGCATGTATTTATAAATACTCAACATTATATTATATTTTTTTACAAACTTACTACAAAACTTATAAATATATTCTTCTTTTTTTTGCTATTGCTAGGCTAGTACAAATACATTGCAGGAAACAACATGTTTTACAATATAGTGTGACTGTGGTTAACATGTGAAGATTCAATGAAAACATGAAGGCGTATAAATATGGGGAAGATAGAAAGAGTAAAACCCAACACAAAACTGTCACAATCGCTGTTGATTATAACACAATGTTTCCAAAATGACTTATTGTTTACTGAATGACTTATTGACATGATAGATTTTGTCATGATAGTTAATATATACTAATTGTGCAAACACATTTTCTAAGAGTTCAATATTCATTCCTATAAATCTTAAAAAAAAATTATAATCCTAAATTATAACTACTCTTATACAAAATATCTCTTGAGGATATCATGAACATTTGCTAACGTTATTGCTTTAAATAATTAGCTGTAAAAATATTTTAATTCTGACCATACCATTTTATTACAATTTCATTAAGTAATATAAAGCATTGTTTTAGTCAGTATGATTCCGTTTTTAATTGTGTTTCCAAAACAAATGCTTTTCGGCCCAATAATATTAAAGGGACACATGGCAATCTTGATTTTTTAAAAACTTGCGGCGTCCTGTCAGTTTTTCTGCATAACATGCATTATTTCAATCATTAATGTTTATTATAAGAACAGTATAAAGCAATTTGTTTTTGTATATTACTGACTTTTGACAATATTAAACCAATAATATATTACAACATTTGGTAAAATAATGATGAAAATTGAAAACTCAAAATTTTATTTAATGATATGCAAGCAGGTTTAAAGTAAAAATGTCACTGAATTAATAAATCGAGAGGCTAATTTTAATGTCTGATAAAAACTTCAAGATTGAGATGTGTCCCTTTAAGGCTTGCAAGTCCTGGAAGTAATCCATAACATATACATGACAAAACAGCATTTAAATAATGATACAAGATCAATTTTTTTCTAAACTACAAAATATAAACATAATTATAATCATATAGACTTACATAATCAAAGATTTCATGTCCGGCAAGGTTGAGGGCTATATAGAAATCCTCCCCGGGGGTGAGGCCTATATGGGTCATGGCCTCCTGTATCATGTCCAGGCCCTGCTCAGGCCGGTCAAACGGCACCATGAGGGCACCGATGTCGGAAACATTCTTCGCTGCCACCTGTAATGTATTCTTTCAATTTATTTTCAAAAATAAAGATATTGTTTTGTTTGAATTTTGTAACAACTGTACAGCAAACAAGCAGATAACGCAGGTCAGCGATATGTCACGCACAATGTATAGTGTCGTTGACACATTGCTTTTATTCAGTGGGCTACTACGCAAGTGTGAAAGAAAAAATAAATATCGTAATGCACACAGACACCACTTCATACAAATATATTTTAGTTCCTAGTGGAAAAGCTCCATGCCCTTCTGCAAGTTAAAAGCTTTGCAGAACTATTGCATTTTTATTTCGAATGCATTTTTGACAGCATTTATAACCCTACAGGACCACTTACTCCATCAGAGGGACGACACTAGGGAAAGTGTTTTGCCTAAGGACACACCAAAGTATTTACCCAGCTGAACTTTATTTTAGATCACTTAATAGAAGATGTCCAATCACAAAAACACTCTTTTCCTTAAAATATCTGATCTGCCAGATAACGTCAAAATTACACAAGAAACTGTTTATCAAAACACTATCCAGGTGTTCAGGTCATATAATAATGTATAATAATGTGCCAGTTAAAAGTAAAGGTTTATTTATGGTTTCTTAAAATACCTGTGATGCGTAAAATGAATATTGAGTTGGTAACTCTTAATATGACGCTCCGGTGTTTTTTTCTTCATTTTTAAAATTTAAGGTCGGACGATCTGAAAACCAAAAAAAACACAAAAAAACTTCAAAAGAGTACTTTGTAAAATGAAAAAAAAAATCCTAATGCAATATATCAATATAATAAACTGTTAAATCCAAGCCATCCCAACTTTGCTTGATTTGACATGAGTCAGTGCCACATATAAGACAATATACACATACACAGAAAATAAAGGCAAATTTAAACAGCAAAACACCATGCAAAATAAAAGAAACTACTACATTAAACCATGCATGTGCAAGCAATCAAATCTGAATGAAGACAAAAGTGACTTTCACCTCTAAAACATTCCAGTATTGTATATATCAAGCTGCTTCAATGAGTGACTGTGAACAAACATCTTGATCACAACTTTATTAAAGATTTCGTATCCAGTTATATATCACATAAAATTGCTTCTGGGAGTTTTGCAAAGCCATGACATAAATATCATGGTACACTCACTGTGCATTTCAAGGTGCCTGGACGTCAAATATGAATCGAGATTGTTTCATACCTGATGTCGTTAGATAGAATGAAAATAGATGCTCTTGGATCTGTTTACAATTTTGCTATGGCCATCCGTTATGCTTCACAAAGCCTAAAATTGATTTTGACCCCCCTTGTTTACATTGTAAAAATTAAAACAACATAGCGGCGTTATTTTTACAAAATTGTCGTCTGCGTATGTCTGTTTCTAGGGTTCGGATGTACCAAGTAAAATGTAGGTTATGCAGGGTGGTGTTGCTGTTCAATGTTCAGTAATCGATCATACTTATTTTATTTTGGAATGAAAAACATTATATCTAGAAAATAAAAGGTAGGTAAATAGTATACTGTGTTTGTATTTTGTTATTTACACATCTGTTGGTCAACTGATTTTTTAAGTTGCCCTACCCTAGAAAAATGGAATGTTTGCCTTTTTGTTTTTGGCTGTCAATAAAATTACATGTAAACATGTGGGGTCAAAATGATTTTTTGGCTTTGCGAAGCTTAGAGGATGGCTATGCAAAGTTTGCAAACAGATTCAGGAGCGTCCGTTTTCATTCTATTCAACCGTATCAGGTATGAAAACATAGAAAGTAATAAAAAAAAATCTTGATTCATATTCGACGTCTAGGCCCCCTGAAATGCACAGCAGTGGTCGAACTTAACAATGTCACATTAAGGAACACTTTCTGGTGTTATATTGTGACATTATTAGTTATGTGATAAACAGATATCACATTCATGCTTATTTATTAATGAATCATTTAAACTAAACCTATCTAAAAAAAAAATTGCACTGGCATAACACCCTCATTACCCTTAAAACACCTGCCAAAATATTCCATAAAAAAAACCTGGAGGTGTCAATTAAACCACGATCACAAGATCCAGTAATCTAATATATGAAAAGAAGCAATGGCCAAGCAGAATTCATTTTTTTCATGTGCTCATTGCCCCTAAAACATTTTTAAAAATTCCCCAAAAAAATCTTATGGCATTAATCCACAATCCTAAGATCTAGTAATTTAATATATATAATTTTTATATCCATAGTAGTTTGTTTTTTACACATAAAGTCATAATTCTCTTAAAGGGAATATAGCAACACAGCCAAACAATCTTCATTATTGAGAGTTCTGAAAAACGTATGATAAACAAAGAAGATATGATCGTTTGAAGGTTCTGTTGAAACGGATATGGAAGCCGCCATTTTTAGAGCTATGGCATCACAGTTCCAAATGACCACATATGGAATATTGATACATATGAAAATTTACTCATTAATAGGGGAAAAACAAAGTAACTGTATGAAGAATATGTATAACTAATGGCAATAATGCTTTATATGCCCAGTTAAGGAGTTTGCATTCATTTGCAGTGATTTGCTTTGCATTAAATGATATTTATCAATATTCCGTATATGGTCCTATGAAACTATGATGTCATAGTTTTTAAAATGGCGGCTCCCATATCCGTTTTAGTACAACCTTCAAATGGTCATATCTTTTTTGTTTATCATCTGATTTTGATAATGCTTTCACCTTTTTCAAATTTTTCAGAACTCTCAATAAAAGAGCTTGTTTAGCTGTGTTGCTACATTCCCTTTAATGCATTTGTTAATTACAATTCAAGGTATTATTCGCAATCGTAAGATCCAGTTTTGGTGTCAGATAGACAGACGGGCAGTTAACTTATAGTCCTCACTGGTTAAAAACAGTAGGGGACAACATTTTAATGAGCACTCGTGCAAGACCCTCCTTATATGCAGGGTTTGAATGAGAGAAAACAAATAAAAAATAATTAATGAAGTTATAAAATAAACATGCAATAATAAAACAAATAAAAATCCCTTTTGAAACTAATGTCAATATAACATTTAAGGCAGCCGTAACCCTTTTTTTAAAAACTAAATGTCTATGCTGATGGTGGGGGCGTGTACACGGGTAACTAATACTTTGCATTGTATTGCAGTAATAACAAAGTAGACAACTTTTTATTGTGTTTGTTGGGTTTTGTAAACATCCAAGCATCCCGTTTTCTATAATGTTTGACTGGAATATCAATAAACAGAGGAGTACGTAGATAACACACTATTTTTTTAACACAATGCATTCTATAAGCTGCTGTCATGAAACGGAACAAGGGCATGTTTCACTGGGAAGAAATAAAATTAGATTTCAAATTGGCCACCACTGTTTAAACTGCAATCTAAAGATTGTCAGAGACAAATAATATTTAAAAATGTTTCTTTAATATATATAAATGAATATGTGTTTTATGTTCTATATAATCAGTGCTACGCTAAGTACTTTTCCTATTAGAGCTACATTTCACATACCAGTTTACAGTTGAAATTAATAAAATACTGTTATATAAACTTTCCTGAATCACTTGAGAAATTAAACAAACATAATTAAATGAAATTTAGGTTTTTAATTTTATTAAAACAATTCCAACAAAAGCTTATTTAAAACACTTTTTTTTTCAAAATGTTAATTTTTTTCAAACTTTCATTGAATCGATAGCTCCGACATTTAATTTCTAGATTGCCCTCTACTGTCCATAGGTCAAGTTCTCGCAAAACATGACCATGTGCTCCGTTGTATTTTAGAGTTGTTTCTTAGACTACATGTGCTTTTCTTACATGTGTAAATATCGATCACAGTCTTCGAATTAACCCTCTAGCCCAAAGCCCGGGGTTAGTAAACTGTCATTCAGGCTAGTGAAAATTTGGAAATTTATGTAGTCGGGCTAAATAAAAAATTTAAGTATATAAGATTTCGAGCTGGTGATTAGAAAATTTAAGTCGAAGACTGCTCTCATACTTTTTAATTGGCTCAAATCTCTACTGTATATTTATAATTTGATGTGAGTTTGTATGGTGTTTTACGTCATTTTTTAGCACATGTAATGCTATATTTGACAGATTTTTTTGTGGTGGAGACAGACCACCCACTTATTCCTGGGTAGAACCAGTACTGTATACCTCCTGCCATCTGTATGAAACGACAGTTTCTCACCTAATAATTTGAAGCTTGAAGTGTGCATTGGAACACCTTTGTTTTCCCCATATTATACTATAATGTTGTCATATATTGGGAAGCTGTTACAATAATATTGTTTTTGAAACTTATCTATGTATCAATAAATATACCTTGATTTTATTTAAAAATACAAACGGATTAAAAGGGCTGAGACAAAATTATTACATAAATTTGTATTCCTGAATTTTCAAGTTTATATAATATAAACCATGCATCTATAAGACATATAGCTTTTTTTTATAGAGCAAGAAAAATACCAATACCAAATAGATCAATCTAGCTAAAACTTGCAGAGAATGTGTCTCACTTACCCTTTCTCCCCTTTTATTTGTGGGGATCTATTTATCATATACTCATAATATAATAGTTGTATATATTCAACTCTAGTTCAATATCATCTTTAATAGGCTACATTTTTACAGACCAAATTTGGTTGAGCTCAGCCAAGAAATGTAAGAGAGACCTGTAAACACAGCTTACACGGAATAGTTGAGGTGGAGTCGGAAGATGGGCCCCGTTTTATTAAACATCTTACGATTAGTCTCAATTTTTAAAACTGTTCACATGTTTGCACCTATAAGTATTCAATGTAGACAATTATGTGTGCATTATGTGCAGAAATATCGAATGTATAAGAAAAATGAAATGAAATTGCGTTCATTTGTGAATTTTTAAAGTAAAGAATTTAAGAAATTTCATAAAACCAGGCCCTGATGCTAATGTGATTACATTTTGAGAGTTTATTGCAAAACCTTCTTTATCTTTATTTAAAGTAGCTATCCCGCCAAGAACAGCAGCATGAGAATCCAAACTCTACAGACACAATATAAACGGCTTTGAGCCAGGTCAAACCCCAAAACTGGAGCGTCAAATTGAGAATTACCAACTAATAATTCATTTTACGCATATTCAACCACGGGTATTTTAAGAAACCGTGAATAAAACTTCACTTTTAATCAGCACATATACATTATTATATGACCTGTACACCTGGATAAAGATTTGATAAAAGAGTTTTGTAGTGTAAAATGTTGCCGTTATTTGGCGGGTTTAGTTTATTTACGAGGGTGCTTCAAAAAGTTCTGTCACTAGACATATATCCTTTGAACTGGATATGACACTGAGATAAAGTAGTGTATTTATAGTACTACGGGGTTTGATCTCTTAAATTCCACAACGAAAATGAAAATATCCGGATATTTATACCCCTGAATTACCTCCCCCTACCACACCTTTTGGATACTGTCATCTCTGAAAATGTCCTTGTTAAAAACGTTGTAAAAATTATTTGAATAATTCTATGCTTTTAAATTTTCTTGTACGCCATTTGTTGTTATTCGTCCATGATCCATGAAAATGATTGTCGAGAATTCGGAAAGGTCTTGCTGCAAACCAGATATGAGTGAATGCATATCCTTTAATTTTAGCAGAAATAACACTGATTTTCTTCATTTTGTTTACGGAAATGTTATAATATCTTTTGAATGTCGTAATTATTCTCATAGTATTAATATGTTTTCATATTTTTTTACAAATCCTAGTCCTTCAGTATTTAAATTTCATATTCAACACATTATTGTAGAATTTTGTACAATGTTTAGTGAAAATATTGATCATCCAAAAACGCTATTTCAGAAGACTGCCCTTCCATTTAATGTCTATTTATCATTAAATTAATTTTACACGTTAGCTTAAAATGTTAATTTCTAAGACAATGCCTTTTCATCTACCATGCTTAAATTCTGAATCTTGTAATGCACACATATAACTGGTAATGTATGAGAAATTTCAAAGGTCTTCGACAAGTACTTAAAGAGAAACAGGCATTTAAAAAAAATAACAATTAACATACCTGAAAAAACTCAGGACGAAAATGCCTCAGTATGTATAAGTGATGTGTATTAAATGTTCCATAACTTTCGTCACACAAACGATACAGCATTTATTTTACAATCAATGGAAGAATATTGAAACTCTCTTTCATTTGGTACCAAACATCAACACTCACAACGAGCACATAATTGTTAAAACGCGTTAGTGACAGAACTTATTGAATGACCCTCGTATATGAAGTAACAACAGCGTTGCATTGGAACTCAATAAGCTCTCTTATTCTTTGAATAGTCAAACTAAAAATGATGAAAGGTTACCACTGCTAAGTTTCACATAGGTTCACAAAACACTAACATTTATTTAAATTACTCAAATATTTAAACTATATAGGCTAAAGGCATTGAAACCTGTTTGGAAATTATACATAAACAACATAAAAAATGACATAAAGCTTCTGGTCCAATTTGAAGGTAGTTAAACGAAAAACCAAACATTAACTTGATGAAGGTAATGACCCATAAAGGTCAAGGTCACTTGCTTAACCTAATTGGGCTGTACTACCCAATATACAAGCATGATTCAAGTTTGACTGACCTAGTGTATTTAGTTTCTGAGAAACAGACTTTAACTCAAATCGTTATGTTAAATTGATGGAATTAATGACCTGAAAAAGTAAAAGACATCTGTGTGGAACCAATCTACATAACTGAACTGTACTACCAGTTTATACCCAATATATAACTATGATTCAAGTTTCTTTTATCTAAAGCATGCAGTTACTGGGAAACAGAGCTAAACACAAAAATTAAACTGTGACATCTTCGTCTTCATCTTTGCTGTCATCGACAGAATAATTGTCTTCATCTTTGCTGTCATCGACAGAATAAGTAACTCATTTGTCTCCCCATTTGTTGTAAAAACAACAACGAACGAGATAAAAATTGTTTCGGAATTTGCCAGTTAACTGTAAGTACCAGGGTTTGACATTAACGGTTGTCTGCTTGTCCGATGCCATGCAGATTCTACTTGGGACAAGTTAATTGTCCCAGGTGACCTGTCCGACGGACAACTAAATTTTATATCAAACAATTAATTTTACATCTTTAAAAATGAAAAATCGCGAGTAAAAAATGTGTCAAGACATCGTCTAGCACCTTATAAATGATGAATACAAACTCTCTTGTTTTCATTGGTTGAGGTATTACCGAGTACGTCAATTGGCAAAGAGTTCCGATCGTGGTTGAGGCGTGATTTCGTGCAATACGAGAAAAACCGACTGAACTCGCTCATTTCCGTATATCATCGGAATTACTGCTCATAGGTATTTCCAAAGATACAAACGTCGATTCGATGGGTTTGGTTTATTTGCCCCGGCAAAGTACCGCGTAAACCCTAACAAAAATCGTAAATGGATTGATTTTAAACATATTTTTGTTTAAATTTAATAGTTAAATACAAAAATATTTTGTAATTAATTGCGTACAAATCGTACAAGCTTGCTCCTTTTCGTAGATCATCAGAATAACAAGCATGCTGCAACCAGGTGGCTGGTTCTATGGGCGCCGCCATTGTTTATTACACGTGATTGATCCCACATGACCAAAAAGTAGTATCCAAGTTGGTGTATATTCCTTTCCGATGTTATTTTTGCAAAACAAATGGTTGAGGCAGTTCGGATCGCTGAGTTACGAGTTTTGTTTAACCAATCAATTTTACGGTATCTGCCGATCTCATGTCGAACATGTGCGTAGACGGTAGGTGGCGTATTTTAAACCATATTTCCTCATAGCATTATAAATATTACAGACACCGGCAATGACCTAACTTGACCTTGAAAAATAAATAATCTTTGTGACCCAGACGTACGCAATCTGCTCAGAAAAGGTAGGCCATGAAGCTGGACATGCAGCTGGGTGATGATGTCTAGAAAATAAACAAAAACATGTGGCGATATCTGTCAGTTGAAACCACCCCGCCTCCCAGAAAAATGAAAAGATCTTGGTTTTTTTATCACTTTTACATGAAGTGCGGGGACAAGTAAATCTGGCTGGGGACAAGTCAATTTTTAAAGTTACTTGTCCTATGCCAAAAAAAGTTAATGTCAAACCCTGAGTACTTACAGCTTCAAGTTTAAGTACTTTAATTGGATGGACTTGATCTGCACCCACGTTCTATTGTTTCAATGAACTGCACTCAAGTATTACCTCTCAACTCCATAAGCAATGTTTCTTGCTTTTATAAAAAAATAAAATAGTTTAATGGTTTCCTCCTGCAACTGTACATAACTCTATGATGATAATACTTAGTGTACAGACCTAGATTCTACACACTATTCTTGGTATATCACATTCAGTGGTAGTTATCTCCCTTCATCTATTAAAATCACACACCTTCAGCAATGAATAGAATCTGTTTCAGCAAATTAATTCACGGACAATGAAAGAAAAGCTATATAATTTCAAATATATATAATGGTTTAGACAATTAAAACAACAACAAAAAAAAATAAGTTGATTTGTGTGCAATAGATGCTGTCAAGATGTAGCCATACCTACTTTGTTTGTTTTCTTGATAAAGGTACTGAAAAACTGAGACTATTTTATATATGTACAAAAATGAAAGTTCTCAAATTAAAGGGGTTGATGCGTATTTTCAAACAAGGTTTATTTTAAAGGGCTCTAAAAATCTTGAAAAAAGCTGAAAGAAATTTCAAAATGCAATGAAAAATAAAGGAGATATGACCTATTGCAAATTTGCAAAGAAACATAAATCGAGACAGTCATCTTTGAACGAGGATGTCATCGCGCCTTTTTAATATATATGGAATAGTGGCAAAATGTCTTTTAAAGCAAAGAAAATCACTGCAAATGAAAAATAAGCATACAATTTATACATTTTACATCTGTGTATTTAGTTTTTAATCAATCTCCAATGATTTTATTTGATGCCATTTATAGCAAAAAAGCGCGATGACGTCATTGTTCCAAGATGGTCGCCTCCATTGCAAATTTTCAATCGGTCATAAGTTTATCTTCTTTACTTTTCATGGCATTTTGATATTTCTTTCTTTTTTTTCCGAGTTTTTCCGAGCCCTTTTAAATAAATCGTGTTTGAAAATAGTGCATCTTTAAGTCACATGAGAATATTTATTCACGTTTATACATATTTCAAATTTATATATTGATAAAATATAAAGTAGTCCATTTGTTTTAATTTTAACTGGAATCATATAGTTTTATATTTGTAACCATCACTTATTCAATTATTTTCTCAATTTTATTCACTCTTCACTAAATAAATCAAAGAAATAAATCTGCAGAAGTCGATAAAACATAGAATTATCCAGGATCGTCAGAATGCCAGTCTTAATATTAGTTTTCCCAAATATAGTTCTATTAGTTCAAAATACTCAATGCAGTACTATGAATTGACTAGATTTCTGTATATATTGCTAGTACTGACTTACCCCATTCTTATTAAGTATGGACTTGGACCAAATTGTTGTATTTTTCTAATATATGACCTACCCCATTCTTATGAAGTATGGTCTTGACCAGATTGTTGTATTTTGTTAATATCTGACCTACCCCATTCTTATTAAGTATGGTCTTGACCAGATTGTTGTATATTGCTAATATCTGACCTACCCCATTCTTATTAAGTATGGTCTTGACCAGATTGTTGTATTCTGCTAATGTCTGACCTACCCCATTCTTATTAAGTATTGACGACCAAGTGGTTGTATATTGCTAATGTCTGGCACCCCATTTTTTATTAAGTATTGACTTGACGAAGTGGTTGTATATTGCTAATGTCCGACTTACCCCAATTTTTATTAAGTATTGACTTGACCAAGTGGTTGTATATTGCTAATGTCTGACACCCCATTTTATTAAGTATTGACTTGACCAAGTGGTTGTATATTGCTAATGTCAGACTTACCCCATTTTTATTAAGTATTGACTTGGCCAAGTGGTTGTATATTGCTAATGTCTGACTTACCCCATTTTTATTAAGTATTGATTTGATAAAGTGGTTGTATATTGCTAATGTCTGACTTACCCCATTTTTATTAAGTATTGACTTGACCAAGTGGTTGTATATTGCTAGTATCTGTGGAAGAGTCTGAAAAGAAAGAAGGATAGAGTTAATAGTACATACTTGTCATATCTCACCAACTGCATGCAATTACATTCACTGGATATTTTCTGTTGGAAACATACAGCTTCCGATTTTAAATAAATTGCATTTTTCAAGCATGGGAGAGCTACTGTGTATGCATCCAATGTGTCTCACCAGAAAGGTGGAGCTAATGCGCACATGTCTAATAGAAACTGGCTATTCCACTGTCTGTAGATGCACTGCCGGTAATGTTAACGCCATTTAATACCAGTGTTTTGTTGTCTACCACGGCGTGGCCTAGTGGCTGAGCAATCGCCTTGCATGCATGAGGTTGTGGGTTCAATCCTAGACTGCGTCATTACAAAGAGTTCATAAACATATACTAGTAGCTCCCTTGAAGTTCAGCATAAAGGGTAGTTCTAGGACTGACTGGCCGGCTCTAGTATTATGTGACTGGGTGGGGTATCGTCATGCCACGGGTTTATGGCATGGTATTCCAGTGTGGCAGCACTATAAAGTTGAGCATTAAGCTCACTACTACAAGTAGACACTGTCATAATATGACTGAAAGATTGTTAAAAACAACATTAAACTCCATACATACATACATACATACACTGTCTGATGTTCTGTAATCTGGCTACCGTAACTAAGCAACATTTCTCACCTCCTTTAACGGCTTGCCCGGTTTCGGCACAACCATGTATTCTTTGACACAGGCTGACTTGCCCGGCGCGGCTCGTCCACTCTGGAAAATGGTTACCATGGGCAATGGCAGACGAAATTCTTTTGGACTCTAGAAAGCATAAAAAGATCAATCACAGTCAAAATAATTTCATAGCTAGTTAGTTTTATTATAATTATTAAAACTGTACAATATATATGTACAACTGTATCAAGTCATAAGATTTAAAGATTATAAAAAGATGAATAGTTGAACTGAACTATCCAAAATTCCAAATCCTAGGATAATTCTCATCTAGAAAAGTTAACATCAGTAAAATGTAGGTCATCTGCAAGTGAACATATAATTACAAATAACAACTCGCCCACAATGAGGTATGGAATTTAAATCAAGATTGTTTAGCTTTAACTCAAATGAAAAAAATCTAGAATTTAATCAAAAGATACTATCTGTTTATTACTAATTATAGAATAGCTTAAATTCATTAATATAAACGGTTTTGTAGATATATAGGATCTTAAGCGAGTCCTCATTTTATATAAGATTTTATATGGAATGGAGACGAGTTTAAGATCCTTTTTATCACATAACATTACAGACAAATAATGTAAAATATACTTTAGATGAACATCAATCCGACAATACGTCAGACAAACTTTAGCACCATAGCAGCGCACCTTTTGACGCCAAAACATTATGTGACATCATAACGTTAAGTCACATATGAGGGGCAGTCAGAAAGTTCTGAGACTGCCTTCATTAACAGAGTAGTTTACATCATAATGCTTATTGTTTTCTGTAAAAGATTTTTCAACCTCTTTTAACTGTTTTCTTTGGAGATTCACTATATCTGGATGTCCCATGCATCGTAAAAACTTTGCTATAATAGCTATATGCATTACACTGAGAGTGTGGGAGGAGACATATGTTTTTGTTACAAAAACAACCCCATCCAGGTGTGATTTTTCATTGAAGTAAAAAAAAAAGATGTCGCTTGAATGGACAGAGCACCGGACTGTTGTAAAATTGTGTGCGAAGGCTTGTATGAGGCCTACAGAGACTTGAAAAATTATATCAAATGGTAAACAAACCAAGAAGTGTTCCAGGGTATTGGTATTTAGATGGCACCAATGATTTATGGAAGGTCGCGAATCGCTCTGGAAGGCCGAAACATGGACTGATTGTGACATAAAAAGTGAAAGACTCCATCGTGATGAAGAAAAATATCTTGGAAATTGCTAGCAAAGCCGGAATAAGTCTTCAAACTGCCCATGCGATCATCAGCTCAGACTTAAACATGAGTAAATTTAGAGCTCGCTGGATCCTAAGACTTCGCAGTGAGCACGATAAAGAGATAAGAATGCAATTAATAATTTTAATGACGCAGTGACGTCACGAACGTCGTCAAAGTGCTCCTTAGTATGCAACATGTATGTTTACAAATTATTATTATTTTGTTAATTCTGTAAATAACTGAATGAAATTTTCAGAGGTTGCCACAAATACATTATTTATTTTATATCTAATTCTATTAAAATTTTCGTTTTATTGTGAGAGCAAACTATAAAGTTATAGAATCAGTCTCAAAACTTTCTGACTGCCCCTCCCTCGTACAATGTTGAGTATCAAAGAGTTCATGTTCTGTATCTTTACAAAAGGGCATTTTACATCGACTTGTAAAAAATACAAGCTGATTTTTATAAGGTTAATTATTTATTATAAGTGTTGATAAATAATAAGTTCATGATTTAGATCTGGATAAATAGATTAGTTTCAGTTAACAAAACTTGCATAGTGTGACACATTTCATGTATTTCATGCTCAACTAATGAAAATCATCCCAGGTTGTATTCCACATGTGCACATACAACAGAATATAAAATGGGTGTTCGACCCTGCTAACAAGGGACTTTATGTGATAAATATGTATATTAATGGTATGCACTATTTTTTAAACATGTCAACAACTGCATGTCATGCATTGTCTTTTAATTCTAAACAATTTTACAACAACTAACAAACTGTACATTCACTTACTGCACCAAACCTCAATCCGGCGACATATTCATACAGGTCGTTGTCTGCGATAGCCGCACCCGTACAGCAGACGGCCTGGCTAATGGCGCTGACACAGCCACTCCCACACAATAGCTTCTCACGGGGTTCATCCGGGGTCACAACAACAGGTGACCCACCTTTACCTCCTTTACCCCTGGAAGAGTTAGCATACAGAAGTTATTTGTTTTCGGGAATAATCTTGAGCTGTTAAACTTCATTATAGTGTCCTCCAAAAAAAAGATACAGGTCTAAAATTAATTTAATATACAACATAATTCGTTTTCATAACCCTATAAAATGTTTGAAAATATATAAGTGAATAAATATGACTTCACTTCATATATAAATAAAACTGTAAAATAAGCAAAGGAGATTAACCTTAAAACAAACAGCATTACCTAGCTTGAACAAATTAACAACAGAAAGACGGATGACTGCAAAACTATTTTAACTATATATAACAAGATGTAACAGTTTTGTGTTGACTTCTCGTGAGGGCAATAGTTTCGCGAGGTAGATGAATCCAAGACCTTTTTTGATATTTACGCATTCTTTTAAAAAACACTTGCTGTGTATTAAAGGGACACATGCCAATCGTAAAAGTATTTATCAAGCATTTCAATTAGCACCTCAATTTATTAATCAAGTATAATGTATAACTTTATATATAATTTAATAAATTTGGACAAGTTTCATCATTTTTTACTTCATTAATCTACCATACGTTAAAAAACTTAAAATATATTATTGGTGCAATAACAATTAGTGATCTTTTTAAACACCATTTGTGCTGAACTGTTTAAATAATTAATAATAATGATTTCTAATTCATGACCATATGTGTTGTGTCCTTGAGCAAGGTTATGACTTTATCTGCATTTGCTTAGTACTGGTTCTTCCCAGGAACATAGAAAGTGATTAAATAAGTTCAGAGAGCTTTCGTTACAATCAATGGTGGAGCACTGTGGTCTAGTAGTACAGTGTGGTACCCATGATCGAAAAGTTGTGGGTTCGATCCCCGCCATTGCCATATCCGTTGTGTCCCTGAGCAAGACACTTTATTTGCATTTGCTTAGTACTGGTTTCACCCAGGAAGACATTGAGAGTGATTCAAATAAGTTCATAGAGCTGTCGTTACAATCAATGTAAAATAAGTTTAAACTAATCAATGTAACATAAATAAGTTTAAACTAAGAGAAAATTTAAAACTAACTGATTCTACGATGAGTTTTAAAAAATATCAAGATTGGCCTGTGTCCGTTTGTGTCCCTTTGAAATATGCCCACATTTTTTATTACATGTACATACTAAATTTAACAAGTAAGAAGAAAAATAATGCATTTATGACATGCATTACTGAAAAAAACAATATGAAATACAATGTGCTATATAATTTATATATAATTATGTGCATAGAGAACAATAAAATTAAAGAAAACTATAAAAAAAAACAAGATATATCACTGTAAGTGATAAATGCCCCCGAAGTGTCCTTTGACCTGTAAGTATGACCTTGACCTTGGAGCCATGGACCTGAATTTTGTGCACAACATGTCGTTTGGTTGTGGTGAGCACTTGTGCCAAGTAATTTGAAAATCCGTCCAGGCATGCAAAAGTTATTGACACGATTTGACCTTTGACCTCTGAGTGTGACCTTGGGGCCACAGACCTAGATTTTGTGCCTGACACATTGTCTTGTTGTGGTGAGCACTTGTGCCAAGTTATTTGAAAATCCGTCCATGAATGCCAGAGTTATTGACCGGACACAATTTGACTTTTGACCTCCCAAGTGTGACCTTGACCTTGAAGACCCGGATTTTGCGCGCAACACATCATCTTGTTATGATGATCAGTTGTGCCATGTTATTTAAAAATCCCTGCAGTGGTTGTGACGTTACGGTCCGGACACGAAATTGCATACCTGTTTTTGACCTTTAAACTTCAAGTGTAACCTTGCCCTTTGAAGTACGGATCTGGGTTTTAAGCGTGACACACCATCTTGTTATGGTGATCACTTCTGCCAAGTTATTTAAAAATCCCTGCATGGGTTGTGACGTTACGGTCCGGACACAAAATTGCGTACCTGTTTTTGACCTATGAACTTTAAGTGTGACCTTGACCTTTGAGATACGGACCTGGGTTTTGCGCGCGACACATCGCCTCGTTATGGTGATCACTTGTGCCAAGTTAATCAAAATTCCATGCAGGGGTTTTGAAGGTACAGTCCGGACACAAACTGCGGAATGACGGACGGAATCCAGACAGACAGACGGTGCGATTACTATATGCCCCCAAAATTTTCGGGGGCATAAAAAAAGTACCGATAACCCTACTATATTCAACATGTTCAAGCCATTAAATTACCAGACATTCTAGGTAAAAGGAAAACATTTACAAGAAAAATGTAAGAAATGTCCCTTGCCCAAATGGTAATGTAAACTTTAAATTTCAACTTATAGGCAACAAACAAATTTTAGGTAAAAGGGGAATATGTTTAGAAGGAAAAGGTAAGAACTATCCCATAAACCAAATTGTAATGCAACCTTTTAATTTCAAATTAGGCAGCAAAAAGCTTTACATAGGAAGTATGCAGTAAATGGGATGCATGCAATGTTTGAGGTGTAATAGAGATATAATACTATTCTAGTTGGTTTGTCATCTTAAAAACATCTTACTTTGGCTTATCCTTTACTTTTTTCTCACTTGTAAAAAAGAAACAAAATGTAAGAAAACACGCTTATTAATAGATGTTAAGAGTGACATTTAAAAATGTATTTATATCATTATTTTTTATAGGAGTATGCTTACAGTGTGAATATATGTCACTATGATGCACAGTATAAAGCAAGCTTTCTTGAGGACATAAAGAGAAGCATATAAAGGCATTAAATTCATAAATATATACACACTGTCACATACATGGAAATACATATACATTACAGGCATTTATCAACTTTAATAAAACATACCTGTTAAAATTTTGGCAAGTCATTTTCACATTTAATCACTTTTTAGAGATATCGCTAATTCAATTATCGATATCAAAAATTCAATTACTGATATCAAAAACTTATTTGAATTTTGATATTGCTAATTCTATTTTTATTTATCTGTAATTCAATTCTTGATATCGTTAAATACCATATATTTTGATATCGAGAATGAATTGTTGATATCGCTAATTCAATTTTTGATATTGCCAATTCAGTTTTTGATATCGCTAATTCCAGTAAACCGACGACTTATATCAATAGTTTTTGGATCATTTTACGAATTTACTATAATCATATGCAGATGCTCTTGATATCCGAAAATTGAATTACTGATATCGCAAATTCTTTCAATTCTGGATATCGCTCAATTATTGATATCAGTATTATAATTATTGATATCAAAAATTAAATTAGCGATATCAAAAATTTGATTAGCGATAGCCAGAAACGAAAATTATTTGTTGATATCTGAAACTGAATTTTCAATATCACTAATTGAATTAGCGATATCGAAAAAAGAATTAGCGATATTTGTAACTGAATTAGTGATACTCAATTTTTTTAATATCAAAAATGAAATTTTGATATCAAAAATATCTGTAGTTGAATTTTTGATATCGGTAATTGAATTAACGGTATCTGTAAGTGATGTTCCTAAATAGTGATTAAACATGAAAATGGCTGGTCATATATACTACAGAAATGTGATCAGCCATATAAAGTTGTAGCCATCTACACTGATGATATGCAGCAGCTGAGTAAAATTACTTACACGACTAGAGCTGTCGGAGGACAGCAAGCTTGACTTTCAAGGTCTTAATTGTTTATTTATTGGGAAACTAAGTTGACAAAGGGGCATAACTCTGCTTAATGGCATTCTGCTTAATGGCATAACAGAATTTTTGCACTTGTCTCTATGAGTTCCTTTTATGTCAGCAAAACATGCGTTAAGTTTCACTGAACTCTTTAAATGGGTTAAAATGCTTAACAGATAATGGCAGTTTTCTCTGATCATAATCACGTTTATCATGTTCTTAATTATAAAATAAGCATATCTTGGGACCTAGATGAAAAATATAATATTAGATCTGTCAGAAAGGGTATGTGTTAACCCAGAACCAATTAAGAGGATCTCCATGTAACTCCAAACAATTAAATTACTGTTGTTCAGATGGGATGTTCATGAGAAATATGGCTATTGATTATTATCGATAACAAAGTAAATACATGTATATAACCTGGTGACATTAACACTGAGTAAGGGGAGACACATGGAAGAAAGCAACAAAAAAACATTATACTGTGTAACAAATTGGGACTTGTTTTTGAATCAGGGTTCTCACTGAAGAAATCTGAAGGTATGTCATTTTTACCCCATTGATTTTATATGCGTGTAGGAGTGGGTATTACTGAAGCAACAAAAGACACTACCAACAAAACCACACATAGAGAAATTAAACCTGAAAAAAGACAATATAACAAGAAGAATGGCAACAACAACTGCCATTGTGATATATACTTAAAGATGCCACTTAAATTGTAGATAATCTGTGCCACAAAATGTTGACAAATACAACAATGATGGTACTAAAATGTGTGACATTGATTAACACAGTATTAAAATGTGTGACCTTGATTAACGCAGTACTAAAATGTGCTACATTGATTAAGGCGACATTGATTGACGCAGTACTAAAATGTGTGACATTGATTAACGCATTGATTGACCCGGTACTAAAATGTGCGACATTGATTAACACCGTACTAAAATGTGCGACATTGATTAAGGCAACATTGATTGATGCGGTACTAAAATGTGTGACATTGATTAACGCAATGATTGACGCAGTACTAAAATGTGTGACATTGATTAACACGGTACTAAAATGTGCGACATTTATTAAGGCGACATTGATTGATGCGGTACTAAAATGTGTGACATTGATTAACGCATTGATTGACGTGGTACTGAAATGTGTGACATTGATTAACGCATTGATTGACGAGGTACTTAAATGTGTGACATTGATTAACGCATTGATTGACCCGGTACTAAAATGTGCGACATTGATTAACACGGTACTAAAATGTGCGACATTGATTAAGGTGACATTGATTGACGCGGTACTAAAATGTGTGACATTGATTAACGCATTGATTGACGCGGTACTAAAATGTGCGACATTGATTTACGCAGTACTAAAATGTGCAACATTGAATGTGACAGTGTGACATTGATTAATGCAGTACTAATATATGCCACATTGATTAACGCGGTACTAAAATGTGTGACATTGATTAACATGGTACTAAAATGTGTGACATTGAATAATGCAGTACTGAATCGTGTGACATTGATAAGGACGGTACAAAAAATGTGTGACATTGATTAACGCGGTACTAAAATGTGTGACATTGATTAACGCAACAGTGTATATCAAAATACCCGGATTCATCAAGCTCAACAAGAGGCTTTGTGACCCTAGTTGGAGCGTCTAACCGATTCTTAGACACTCTACTTGATGATCGACTCACTGCCCTGGACACTGAAGATTTTTTCTTCTCAGCTTTTGGAAATGCCAACAGGCGTTGCATGGTTGAAGGAACCATAAGGGTATTGGAAAAGGAATTGGTATCTACAACGATGTTGTCGAAAACCAAAAGATTTTCGACCCTTAGAAATATATCAGGAAAACATAACATTATAAACATATTCAGAATTAACATATATACATAGTGTTTTTGTTTTTTTACTGCAAAGACAATAATAACATAAAGAAGTAATGATTTTTTTAATTAAATGTCAAATGCTGTTTTTTCTCTTAACAAAGCTACTACTGTGTGGTTCTGAGACATGGATTTGACGTATACAAGGCGGCTGATATTCACTTTAAATGACAATGGGAAAAAATGGTAAAATAACTGAGAACATTGTGACATGAGGTTTTTCATTGTTAGTACCCAGTAAACAGAATTCGTATTTGGATGTGGGGTAAGCTGAATCCAAATATGAATATGGGGATGAGTCCATTTATTTATTTCCTGATTTTAATCAACTCTGAAATAACCTGTTTATTTCACATCTGTTTTCTTTTTACCACTACGAAAAATCCTGTTGAAATATATCTATTTTTGACGCTCCAGTAAAATATGACAAAAAAAACATTTTTTGTAAAGATAGGAATTTGCCTTAAAGTTGCTTCGAATCAAATTCACTGAACGAGTTTTAAGGAATCAATATTTAATTGAAACTCAGTTAATTTATTTTATATACATGTATGTAATAAGGTAAATAAACTGTATGTAATAAATGGTTAGTAAATCATATTAATACACTAAATAAAAAGAGAGAAATTTCGAGTTAATTTAAAACTTCAAGACTTCACTTACTTTGCAGATTTTGATTTTTCTTTACTGACAGCGCTATCAGGTTTTTTTGCTGTGACTTCTCCATTTTCTCCTTCTTCTCTTCCCTCTTCTGCCTCTTTTGCTAATCTTTCATCTTCGGCAGCTTTGAGGTCTTTTATCAACTTGCTGAAACAACAAGCAAAGTTTTTGTAACAGTTGTGGCATTAGCAATCATTGAATTATTATTATTATTAGAGGGACACATGGCAACCTTGATTTTTTAAAATGGGTCTCATTATTAAAGGGACACATGGCAGTTAGTTTTTGTAACAGTTGTGGCATTAGCAATCACTGAATTATTATTATTAATAGAGGGACACATGGCAACCTTGATTTTTTTAAACGGGTTTCATCATTAAAGGGACACATGGCAATATTGATATTTTAAAACTGGGGGTCTCATTATTAACAATTATTTGAATAGTTAATTGTTTTTACCAAGATTACATTCTCCAGTAATTTTCAACAACAAAAAAGGTATGACATCTTACCTAACAATATCATCTGCTTCTGTCTGCTTAGTTGGATCAAGGCCCTGTAATCTGTTACTGATGTCGGAGTTAAGAAACTTGATTGTGGCTGTTACATTATCCTCCCTCTCCTTGTCTTCATCATCCCTCTCCTCAGGTTTGGCCGTCTCCAGGAGAGCGGAGGTAGCACTCGAACACAGGGAGGAGTTTATTAACTGTAATATACACACATAACTGTTTAATATACATATTTATCACATAAAATGGCATCTTAATGAATGAATGAATGGTGTTTTACGGCACGTCGACACATAAATAGGTCATATTGTGCGCAAAAACTGATGAATGTTATAATGCCATTGTGTGGTATAACTTAATATCAATGACATCATGTAAAGGCACGCTTTGTGACGTTTTATGGCATTATGAATTATGTGATAAAAGAAATGTCACCAACAAGTGACAAATGCCTCCAAAATGTTTGACACATCTGACCTTTGTTCTCCCAAGCTTAACTTTTGAGATATGGACCTGATGCATATGACCAACTCATTGTGGTTAACATTTGTGTGACGTTTCATGGAAATCCCTTCAGTACTTCCAAAGTTATGGCTGAGACATGATTGTTTTGGAAGGAAGGATGAACGGACGTATGGTGTGATTACTATATGCCTCCCTTCGGGAGCATGATACGTAGCATCATATCATAGTTGCCAACTCACTTTACAATTGAATTGAATTGGGGTTTTAAGGCGCACCAACACATTACAGGTTATATGGCGCCTAACAGGCATGAACATGCCAGGCTCATCTTCCATGTACATCGAGATAAAATATGGAAAATGGGCCTAGAACCTTCTCACCCTGAACTGCAGAGTGGCTGCAAATTCTATCGTAAAAACTCCATTTACGCTGGAGCCACGTTTATTGTTTTTCTGCCACTGCTCTTTTGATGTGAGCGAGATGGCACCTGAAACAATGCAGGGATCATGATGAAGACCTTTAATGAACATGAACAAAAAATGACAAAATGAACATGAATTTGGGGGGATTCTACCCCTCTGCCTACCCCTCCAAAGGGATCTGCAGTGGCCGTATTCTTTGCCCCGTGACCAAACGGGGCCCCCGGCAACCACACGGGGCAACTCACTTAACAAATTCAGTCAGCTGCTCTAGATAAGCAAATTGTGGGGGAATTTCAGCATTAAAATCTACACATTGAAAAACAAATCAGAACTGACAATTTACTATTCTGGTATAAAAAAAATGAGCGCATAATTTACGAGAATAAAAAGCAACAAAACTATAACATTTACCCTTTTAAAAATTAAAAATCAGCATTGCAGATATATTAAGGCGATAAAAGAACCCTTTATGTTACAGCTTAACTCCAGGAGCTCTGTTAAATATTAAATAACCACTCATGTAAGATCCTCTACTGAGTGGGGCTATACAAATAAATAACTACATTCATGTAAGATCTTCTACTGAGTGGGGGGCTATACAAATAAATAACTACATCACAAAAACCTGTAAACTTTTGACAAGCCAACTATGTTATGTACAGATCTATTTTCATAAAAAAAATTAAAAACACACAATATTGGCAGGAAGATATGGAGATATCTGTGCACGCATCTTATCTTAAGCACTGTGACAATGTTTCTCTTACCATGATCAGTGATAAACTTTTAAGTTTTTGATAATTTTAATCTAGCTAAAGCTGTCAAGGCACAATGAAAGACAAGAGCGAGATAGGGTTCCAAGGGACATGAATTTTATGAATTTAAATCTATACTTGTGATACTGTTCATATGACCATCCAGCTGCGGCTACACTTTATTTATAGTGTTTTGTTTCTTTGTTCGAGAGCCTGAATGTAAAGTGAGTCCAACTATGTTGACTTTTCGAGCAGGAATAAAAGACACGAACACTTTTTGATGATTTTTTGGATACCCTCTATGGTCATCCTTACAACATACATTGACGAAGATAAACGAGATTTCTCGAGTATGTCGCTGACATTCGTCAATATACGGAAGCGATGCGGAAATACTTAAGCTATAGCTTAAAGTAGCTATCCCGCTAACAACAGCAACAATTCACAACATATGTACACAATTTCTTAACCTACTGACAAAAAGATATATGATAAATATCTCTAACTTAATTATTTTGAGAATTCAAACTCTACAGACACAATATAAACAGCTTTAACCAGCCTGGCCAAACCTTACGCATATTCAGTCATGGGTATTTCAAGAACCCTTGAATAAACCTATACTTTAATCGGCACATATACATTACCATATGATCTTGACAGAGTTTTGATAAACAGTTTTGAAGTGTATTTTTTTCTTATTTGGCGAGTTAAGTTTCTTTAAAAGACCAAAGGTTAATTATTTAAGATAAAAGAATATCCCAGATTCAGATACCTTATCTTTATTGTTGATAGTACAATATACTTCTGTCTGAACTGTGGTCTGCCCTTTACTGTCCACTCCTGGTCGGGATCTCACCTACAAGTAAAATAGAACTGAGATGATGCTTAATAACAGTTTATAAACACATTATCTTTAATATGTTATTTAGGGCTCGCTCTAAACAGTGGGGGAAGCAGGGCAGGACAAATTGTTTCTGAATTACTCGTCCTATTTAATATTTGAAAGGTTAAACTGATAAATTGTTGACAAATGTATCTGAATTTCTACTCCTGCATCAATGAGCACTCGTCATGGATAGCGGACAAGTGGAATTGTTGTGCCCAGGGAAGGATACGTGTGCCCTATTCTTTCATATAAAAAATAGATTTGTATGTGTCATTAAAGGGACACACGGCAATCTTTATTTTTTAAAAACTCACGGCGTCCCGCTAGTTTTTCTGCATAACTTGCATTTGTTCAATAATTAATATTAATTATAAGAATAGTAGTATCAATTCGTCAAATTTTATTTATTTAAATGTAAAAGTAAAAATGATACTAGATAAATAAATCGAGACACCCATATCAAACACTTCAAGATTGCCGTGTGTCCCTTTAAGATGCTTGCAGGATAAAACCAGATATAAGGGATTTTTAAGTGTAGGTCTCAATGCTGATGGAGACATTCAACCCTCAAGGAGACACTGAAGAAATAGAAAGCTTGTTTTTAATATAACTTACTGAACTCATTTACAAATCAATGTTAAATGGGAATTTGTTTGTTATAAATCAAGTTTACCACATTGCATTGCCAATGTTTACTTTATAGTTATGTAACATGATTCACATAATCACTCAATAGATGTTTCTCCAAAACTAAATTAAGCAAACACTAATTTAAATAATTCTATATTTGAAAACTTATGTTAAAACTGACATGTAGTTGAGTAGGGGAGGGTGAATTAATTCTGGAAAACACAAATACAACAATGTTTACCTGTATAGTACCAGTTATAAATTGTTTACAATACCTTGGTGATCACTGGTGTCTTTGAATAACCTTGAAAGTAACTGGCCTGAAAAATAAGACAAATTAAATAATACTACACAGGTGTTCCGCGGAACATGTGTGTCACCTGTCAGCGCTTTGTCAGTATAACAAGGTTTTTTGGACCCAGATAAATGACCTTGACAAACTGGCCTGACTGTTGTCATGATGAGTATATATTGAAAGTTTGATGAAGAAATATCAAGAAATGAGCAATTAGTTACATCCAACATTAAGTTTCGTGAAGAAAAAAATGAGTATTTAACCCATATAATGACCTTCAGTGTGACCTTGAGTCCTTGACCATATATATTAGTATGGTCATGTAGATGTTGTCATGATGAGTATATATTGAAAGTTTGATGAAGAAATATCAAGAAATGAGAACAATATTATTATTTATAGCCAATGTTAAGTTTTCGTGAAGAAAAAAATGAGTATTTAACCCATATAATGACCTTCAGTGTGACCTTGATCTTTGTATTTTAGTATGGTCAAGTCGATGTTGTCATGAATGATGATGAGTATATATTGAAAGTATCAAGAAATGAGAAAGTTATAGCCAACATTAAGTTTTCGGACGGACTGACTGACGACAGGAGGATCCCTATGTATCGCATTTTTCTTCAAAAGTGGTGGGTGTTGGAGAAGTAATTTTGGCAAGGGGATTGAGGCCCAAATCTGCACCCCCCCCCACCCCCCCCCCCCACACAGAGTTTTGATAGAGTAAGAATTATATGTTTCTTATTTGATAGTAATTGGATAAAAGTATTCATGTTTTGTCATATGATAAATGCATACTCTTTATTTATTTTACATGGATTACTAAACAAGCTAAACAGCTTATACAAATCACTCTCGGAAGCATGGATTACAACGTCAGCTAACAGCATCAGGATTCAGCATAGTCTTCATGTGGGAGGAACTGGAGAAGGCACACCTTGCCACTGGGATTAGTCTATGTTTAACATCACTATCCCGCCACCATGAAGCAACAGATTTACAACAGATGTATACCGTTCCTAAACCTACTGACAACAAGGTATGTATATTATATATATAAAAAACTTACATGTAATTATTTTGAAAATCTGAGCTCTATAGACAAACTATAAATGGCTTTAACCAGCCAAACCAAAACTGGATTAAGAGTAACCAACTTAGTTATAATTCATTTTACGCATATATTCAATTCTTGGTATTTAAGTACCCATGAAAAAACTATACTTTTAATAGGCACATATAAAAAATGTATGACCTGAACACCATTTGGATAAACATTTTTGTAATGTAATTGGCGGTTATCCCCAAAAAACGCAATGACACATCACGTGGTGCATCTATAAACGTCCGTATGTAAAAAAAGCACCCCCAGATATCAAATAAATGAGACTTAAGTTTTACCGATGATCAATTATAGACTTTCGGTCGGTTACAATTCATTAATCGGTAAATCACCACTTGACCTATTTTCATTTTATGTTTGTTTTGTAGAGGGGAAGAAAACTTTTGCAATAACTGAATATAATTCGGACACATGTATCATGTGCATAAGTCCACAACTGCACAAGTGGCGTTATTATGTCATTTGGGTCCCGGGTCGTTTCGCACACTTTCCCGTTTGCGCATCGGTTATTTCGCACATCGGTCGTTTCGCACATCATTTTGATAGTCGTTTCGCCCACTAAGTCGTTTCGCCCATTAGGTATTGTATTTGATTGTGAATTGTGAATGAGTTTTATTAAACTGTGAATAATAAATTAAGGGAGAATCATAATGATATTTTTTTGTTGTTATTGAATGTTAAATGTTTGTTTATACTGTTATATTATTTACCCTAATCATATATTATCTGTCAAAAAAAGTTAAAATTAGTCATAACTGTTATCATACTCATAACTGTTGCCGCCAAATGCATGGGCGGATTTAGGGAGGGGGGGGGGGGGATTTAGGGGGGTGGAGGTGAAGCGGCGTATGCCCCCTCTAAAATCGACCAAGGTAAGTTTTTTTTTAAAAACATTCGAAACACTTAATCCACATATTGCCTAAATATGTGACAATAAGAGTCGGTTAATTTGATCACAGACATATTAATATTGTTATTAGGTCTTTGATTTGATCAAATATCAACTGCAGTTCGCTGATTAGTTCAATTTTCGCACATTAGTTTCATTTTCGCTGGTTTTGCACCTTTCAGATATTTAAAAAGGCAGTAGCAGCCAATACATTGAAAATGTCAGGCCCATCAAAGCGGAAAAAAAATGGTCCATCCAGTAGTACGCTGTCTCAGACAGATTTAAGATGGTTTTTTTCCGACGAGTGCGAAAGAAAAGAAAAGGTTTGTTTTACTTTGCTTTGTAAGATAGTTTCTAGGATGCGTTTTCGGTGCCGACGCAGTATTTGTTTACGATGAATTTTGGTGCATTTTAGGCTTACTTTTATTTTAAAGTTTGCGTACCGAGTACCAAAAGACGTTTTTTTAGTCCCGCATACCACGCAATTGAGTCCCGAATACGGCGTAAATAGACCCTGATTAAGTTAACACATTGTTAAATCCTTTTATTTTCATACATGTATATCCACGTTACTGTAGATAAAATACCGAACAATTTCGATGCACGCCCTCAGTAGAATTTTTTTCATGCTTGCTTCGCTCGCTCGACGCATAATGGCTAATGAGTGGTTTAATTAACACATTGTTAAATCATTTTATTTGAAAACGGACTTTTTTTGAGTATGTCCATGTTACTGTAGATAAAATATCAAACAATTTCGATGCACGCCCTCAGTATAAACATTTTTCTCGCTCACTTCGCTCGCTCGACACATAATGGCTAATGAGTGGTTTAATTAACACAATGTTAACTCCTTTTATTTGAAAACACACTTTTTTACCCTATCCATGCACTACCGCAACCGTTTTATGAGGCTAGAAACGGACCCGAAAATTGACCAAAATCTTACGCCCCCACTAAGCTGAAATCCTGGATCCGCCCCTGAAATGTATTGGCGAAGAACATATATACATAGGCTGGCCGTACCAAAAATTTCTACAGATTGTTTATATTTATTTTGCATATACTCTATATTGATAAATTATCTTTATTTAAGTGGGAATTGACTCATTCAAATATTTAAGGGTACGCATATGAACTATATATATTTGTAAATTTGAAGATATTTGTGACTTGAATCTAAATTTTGTTTTGTCCTCGTGAGAACAAGATTTTAATAATAACGTCTCAAATATGGCTATATATGTTTGACTTTTTTCATAAAAGTCGCGTTGCACTCAATTGTCAATGTTTTTAGCATCACAGAGTGTTAGTTTAGTCACATACAATTATATTTTATATCACACTGTTAGTCTTGACGAGACCTTTCATCTTATATATAAATTATATCATTTAAATTAAGATGTAAACTATTATTTAAAGAATTTCCTATATCTTTCACTGCTATTCTATCTTTCTCTGCTTTTTTACCGAGGAATTTTGAGAAAAAACAATGTTAATGCCATTTATCTTTTATATGGCTCGATAAAAAACTGCACAATTTTAGTATATTTTAGAGAATTTAATTTCCTATCGGAATTTAAAATAAAATTTGCTGGTCATCGGAATATTTGTTTCAGTATACTTCCTTTATTGGCCTCAAACCCCTTTGGAAAATAAAAACATTAACATAACGACGTCGACGTTATTTATATTAAAATAATGTATATTGTACATGTTGGTGATATATCAATAATTGTTTTTAAATAATCGACTTTCCATAGTATAATAGTGATAGTAACCTGCTAGGCGGAATGTACATGCTATTCGACATAAATTGTTGGTAGGGTGTTCCTACATTTAGCTTCGCATGAAGTGAAGCCCAGCACATTATAGTACACATATCGTAATTAGCTTCTCGAAACGAATTGAATTGAATTAGGGTTTTAAGGCACACCAACACATGAAAAGGTTATATGGCGCCTAATAGGCATGAACATGCCAGGCTCATCTTCCATGTACATCGAGATAAAATATGGAAAATGGGCCTAGAACCTTCTCACCTTGAACTGCAGAGTTGCTGCAAATTCTATCGTAGAAACTCCATTTACGCTGGAGCCACGTTATTGTTTTTCTGCCACTGCTCTTTTGATGCGAGCGAAATAGCACCTGAAACAAATTCAAACAATATAGGGATCATGATGAAGACCTTTAATGAACATGAACAAAAAATGATAAAATGAACATGATTTTGGGGGGATTCTACCCCTCTGCCTACCCCTCCAAAGGGATCTGCAGTGGCCCTATTCTTTGCCCCGTGACCAAACGGGGGCCCCCGGCAACCACACGGATATCTTCAAACAACTTCAAATTTTACAACATTATGATAAATAGTTTGGTAACATAGCGAAATGGTGTTGCAAATCCCAAAATAATGTCGAGATCAGCGAGGTACCAAGCTAAGTGTCTCTCTTGAAGACATATTTTCGCATATTTATATGTTTAAGAAACTAACCGCCAAATAATGGCAAAATTACACTACACAACCGTTTATCAAAACTCTATCCAGGTATTCAGGTCATATAATAATGTATATGTACCAATTAAAGGTATAGGTTTATTCACGGGTTCTTACAATAATTGTGTTATTGAATATGCGTAAATGAAGTATGACTTGGTAACTATTAATTCGGCGGTCCAATTTCGTTGTTTGGTATGGCTGGTTAAAACCATTTATAGTGTGTCTATAGAGTTGGGATTCAAAAATATGTAAGTTGTATATATATATGTCGGTGAAGTACATGAAGAATTTCCGCAAATGAGATTGGGTTTTATTGCTTAAAACATGTTACCAATGTATACATTATTAAACAACGAATAAGCAGCTGAACATTTACAAAAAACTGATATTAACATGCATGATAAAAACAATTTAAGAATTAAATACGTTTGATGCTCTATCCATTAACTTTCAGATATCATCTTGACGTAAGTTGTGGTGTTTTGTTTCAGTAATACAGATATTATCGGAACAAAAATGTGTGCTCGTAAGATCGAATGATGACTGCAATAACCTTAAACATTCAGAACATATTTGGGGATAATAACTGCAAACATTGGATTATGATGTAATTAAATCTTAACTTAATAATATAGAGTTGCGCGACAGATATCATCTGACACAATGATAGGACGCCTTATGAAATACTAAACCATCTGAAATATTTGGGAAATTCCCCTACATCAGTGATTCTGAAGTAATTAGACTTCACTTATTACTTCACTGCCTACATCTATCTTCCCACCTGCATGTTACTGTATTACGCTACATGTTCAACAATAAACACGCAACTAAAATATATATTCCCTTCAATATAGCAATGAGACAGAAGAACACAGTACAATAGCAAATAATTTGAGGATTTGTGAAAAGTGTGTGTGTTAGTAAATGAGCCGACAGATGATTCTTGACCGAGGTATTTTGCATATGCCAGTTTGGTATTTAAATATTTGCATGTACTTACATAAACATATTGTTTAAAAACATTTTCAAATATAAGAAAGTATGGAAAGCCGTTTGGTTTTTAGCGGGGGTCCCAAACGGCTTTCCATAAAGAAAGACAATTTAACAACACTGCTTAAAATCAAAATAATCATCTTTGACAAAACATATGTATTACACTTTACCATAGATTATTACCGAAATCACTTTTGAGATTGCCAAACTTGTACGTTTGGAACAAGTTGTGTTCCCTTTGTTCCCCTGCGAGCATACTGGTAATTGTTTAGCAAACGAATATGACCAATGACATATAGACTCGATACGAAAGTCATGCTGTATTACTGCGATAAGACAACTTTTGGATTTTTCCTTCAGATGGCGGGAGGTATACAGTACTAGTTCTACCTAGTAAACAATACGGTGATATGCCTCTACCACAAAAACATCGACCGTCATATATGGCCTAACATGTGCTAAAATTTACGTAAAACACCTTTCAACCAAAACAAAACCAATTAAAAACAAGATATCCGGATAGACAGACGGACGGACAGACAGAGAAGTGAACAATTTTTTGGAATCTCAGTCTCCAATGGCCTGAAATATACACAAGAAAGCATGATTTGGGATGTTGCAAAAAATAGCCACTCGTGGCTTACGCCGTTCATCATATATTTGGCCGTACCAATAAAAAATCCATGGGTACGCCCCTGAATATATATATATTCAGGCTTAAAAAATATATATATTTTAGCCTGAATAAAACTGATTGATTGATTACATTGTCGGATTGTATAACATATTGTAGTGTTGTCTTTTTTTTGCGTGTGTTTTTATTAGCGCATAGTATATATGTTTTTATTGTTACATCGGCCAACATATTTTATTCATAATTGAATGAATAAAAATAGGTTGTTTCCGGTTAGTTCCAACGAGGAGGTGCAACTAGGATTTCATCTATTTCATTGCTGACGTTTTCAAATTCTTGCGTAATGTTTACAGTACATTTCAACATTTCAAAATATACATTTTTTTTCTATTTTTTTTTTGTGCGTGTCTCTTTCTTTTCATTTTTTTTGGTGCAATTGTGCACATCTTTTGACACATATTTTGTTATATATATATTTTGTTGTGTGTTTTCGTGGTGCGTTTGTGCACATCTTTGGACACTTTTTTTATAGATATTTTTTTATTTTCATTTAATATACAGGATAGATGAGAGATATTACATACGGGACAGATGAGAGATATTACATGTACATACGGGACAGATGAGAGATATTACATACAGGACAGATGAGAGATATTACATACAGGATAGATGAGAGATATTACATACAGGACAAATTAGAGATATTACATACAGGACAGATGAGAGATATTACATACAGGACAGATGAGAGATATTACATACAGGACAAATGAGAGAAATGAACGACAAACAGTATTTATCAGAAAATATATGTGCAAAATATTTAGAAAATAAATGAGTAAACATATTTCAAAGAAACACGCAGCAAAATCGTTTTATTAAAAATTTGCGCGTCCCGTTAGTTGTTCTATACAACTTGCATATGTTCAATCTTAAATATTAAAAGTAAAAACAAAACATTGTTATTTAATTATTTGCAAGCACATTTAAAGTAAAAATGATCCTAGATTAATACGTTGACATGCTAAGTTGAATGCTTGATAAAATCTTCAAGATGTGTCCCTTTAACATGTAATACATCTATATTTTCTCTAGACTTGAATGCTGTTTGATACTGTAGATATATTTGAAATACGGGTAAAGGTAATAGGGAATATAAACAATAAACACAACTGTATTCTAATTATTTGTAATTATTTTTTTATTCAAAGTGAATGACAAACAGTACTAATTATGAAAGTTTATGCTTTTTCCTTCGAGAGGCTTGCATGTAGTCATCATAAATAGAAATGATTGATTTTATAACAAATAAAGATTTAATACTGCAAAAATAATTATTTGATTGATTCAAAGTGTTTTAATGTTTTTTTATATAGAAAACGCAAGTTCATATATTCTTCTAAACATGAAATTTCAATACTTGATACATTAAAAATGATTTCTAATCCTAAAATACAATAGTTCTAACTCCAAATAAGTATTTTCATAAGTAATTATTCATCACTATATATATTTATATATGGCCGAGTCTATTGACACGTATACGTTTATTCGTGTTACCTGTCTAGTGACACGTATACGTTTATTTGTGTTACCTGTCTAGTGACACGTATATGTATAATAGAATGGGAAACGTATCAAGTAATAAGTGTCAATAAGGAGTTTAGTTAGTGACGTTTTATACTTGTTTGTTGCAGGTATTTTTTAAATTGTATATTATATTTTGGAAAAACTTGCTAGTTGAAATAAATAATAAATATTATATATTGCTTTTTTTCTTTACTTTTTTCTTTATGTGTTGTTTTAATTGCATTTGTTTCTGGTGTTGTCAGAATTCTATTTGTTGGAATTTCATGTGTTGTTTTAATTTCATTTGTTTCTGGTGTTGTCAGAATTCCATGTGTTGTCAGACTTTCATGTGTTTCTGATGTTCTCAGACTTTCATGTGTTGTCTGACTTTCATGGGTTTCTGATGTTGTCAGAATTACATGTGTTGTTGGAATTGTATGTGTTGAAGATGCTGTTTTTATTGGCGAAAATTCTAGTTCCACATCCATTACCTCTTCCTTTCTGGAATCAAATGCTTGTTCAAAACCGACACTTGTTTGTATTTGTGGAATTCTTAAATTGGTTGATTGCCAAGATTTTTTTAAGTCAGTCAAACAGTTATTTTTCTCATTAAATTCTTTTTCATCACATGTCGAAAGAAACTGGGCAAAATCTTTGAAAATATTTGTTGCTGTTATATTTTTCCCATGGCGTCATTTTCGTGTTTTTGTTTCTACTAAAATTATGTTGGTAATTGGAATTACAATTCCATTGTTTTTTATTTCTTTAAGCCAACGGGTTGCTACACATTTTCTATCGAATAAATGAAGGCCTAAATATGTGGTGACAAGGCAAGGAATATACTGTGTGAAATGCGCACGTGCAAACCTCAGCATTGTTCGTGACAGTGTATGTGTTTTCGTTTACATTTACTGTGAACGTTTTTTCGTCAAGCGTCGTGATAACATATTTGTTGTGTGTATGTTTATCTAGTTGCCGAGACAGGAGATCTGCCGCAGCATGCTCACACACACTGGAAATTTTCGCATGAAGCGGTGATACGTTTCTCGTGTTAATTCGAGTTTTTAAGTGTTTGGTCTGTAAGTGTCATGTATAAATTTGAAAAGTCGCTTAACAGACTGCTCTAAATGGTTTGTTCTCTTGATATACTGCTTTAGTTTTTGATTATGACTTTCGATTCTGTTGTTAGTGTGGTTGCCCAAAAATTCTAATTTCTCCCTAAAATGCAACGGCTTCAGCGCATCCAAGCTTTCTTTACAAACACTAATTAGAGGTGTCAGCTAATCACTCAAAGTTAAGTGGATACTGTCATTAATTGTGCTTGTTTGCTTTTCTTTTGTGGACGTTTAATGTTTTTCACACCTACACTGTTCATTGACATTTGAGCAAATGCTATCATTTAAGTTGTGCTTGTGTATTACAGTATTAATTTACTATATACAAAGTAAAGAGATATGGCTTATATTTACATTTATTTGATTATCAATTTTGCGTTTCCGTATAAAAATAAATATTTATTCTTATACATTACACATTAAGAACATGTGATAGACATAAGAGGAATATTTATTGAAACGTGATTGGAGTGTGTCTATATAATTCAATAAGTTTTTCATTGATGCAAAAGCTGGACAACATATATATGAAGTGGATTTATACTGTTGCAATGTAAATTTACATGTTGAATTTCTACGTTTTGTGTATAGATTCGAAGAATGAAGTGGATTGTGTCTATATAATTCAACACGTATTTCAGTGATTCCGAAGGTGGTTTATACGTCAATATCTATGTAATAAAGTGAATTTATACTGATGCCACTTAAATTTACATTTTAATATCTACGTGTTATGCCTTGAATCGCATACGTGTATATAATTCAGGAACGATAATTTGTATGTTAAGCGTGTAAATTATTCAGTAACAATAATCCAGTAAACTACTACTACGTTGTGTCCTTGAATCTCATACGTGTAAATAATTCAGGAACGATAATTCGTATATTAGGCGTGTCAATAATTCAGGAACGATAATCGTTAGTGACACGTATACTAGAAGTGACAATGGGAAACGTATCTACTGCTACGTTGTCTGTACTTGAATCGCATACGTGTAAATAATTCAGGAACGATAATTCGTATATTAGGCGTGTCAATAATTCAGGAACGATAATCGTTAGTGACACGTATAATAGAAGTGAGAATGGGAAACATATCTACTACTACGTTGTCTGAACTTGAATCGCATACGTGTAACTAATTCAGGAACGATAATCATTAAAAAAAACACGTAAGATATGATACATTTTCTTTCTTTAATTACTGACACGCACATTAATATAATTATATATGTTTAATATATCACAATGACAATGTCTAATATAAGAACGTTTACGATACAGTTTCTTGACCATTTGGGAAAGAACACTTACAAACATATATATAATATAACCAATACATTACAAAAATTAAACTTCATACGACTTTATATAAAATTGGCAAAAAATATGAACTCATAACAGTATCCTCGGCCTCCTAGTTTGCGCACACTTAGCGATAATTGGTATCATAATATCAGTGAAAAGTATACAGTTAACCTAATAAGATGCTAGATGGAATAAACTATTCAGTCAGCAGCTAAAACTACCTAGACAATTATCAAATTTAATTTACCTTTCATCTGATAAGATTTTTAAATGTATGACCTACATATTTTTACTCGCGGTAAGTGGCTTTAGTTTTCGCACACTTAATTTAATTAGTTTTTTTTTCCCGCATAATGCAGTGTTTTCATACGGGTAGTTTTATGCAAATGCGTTGACCTGATTTTATGTAAAATTGCCAACACAGAAAAAATAGCAAAGTATCCACTCTTATTTTACTTTAAAAGAAGAAAACAATGCCTTGTATTTGCTTTGTATTGTTTTAAAGAAAAAAATACATTCATCATCTCGGAAAATAATAGTTTGTAAATTATTTACATCTGCTGTGTTCAAACCATGGCAGCCAACTTAGGTCACATGTCAGTCACGAAAGTTTTGGGGCAAACTGTTATGAAATAACCACTTGCCAGATGGCTTTTTTACATAAACACCGATATTGCGTCATTGTCTTTTGCAGGTACCCGCCATTGACTTGACCCAAATCCATTTCTTATTTACGATGAAAGAGTTGATGAACACGCAATTTGTTTACGGTTAAAGAAAGATAAAAGATCAAATCCATATAGTAGTGAAAAATAATATTAATATTCCTGAATTTTCTTTTAAGGAAGGGAAAGTATTTAATGATAAATACACCGGTAGATGGAGGAACATGCGAAATAATAATGTCCGTAGAGCTGAAAATCGCTCCGATTTTGTTTTTGATGCTTTGAACTATAGGCTTAGCAGACGGACATCAAAAGTGATTACGGAATTCACACAAGAAACGCGCGCATACGTCATTTCCTGAATCGTCCGAAATCATAAGGTGTGCGAAAACAGATGGTTCGACGATATAATGTAAATATTACGGGCGTGATAACCGCCATCGACCTACTATTACGGTTGTGCTATTATTACAAACGTGTCAATAGACACTCCGTTTATATATATAAGGTGGGCGAAACGACTAACTATATGATGGGCGAAACGACTATCCGCGAAACAACCGATGTGCGAAACGACCCGTCACCGTCATTTGTAACAGCACGAATTTAACAGAGTGGCACAAATCTATCAGAAAAAAGTAGTATAAAATACAAACCAGATGACCGTATACGTCGGTTGGATTGTCATAAAACATAGAATTCAGTATGTCTTCCATTTTTTGCGGGACTCCATTTTCAGCATAATATTTTGCTGCTTTTTCTTTCATTTCATACAGATCTCTCGCTTCCTTCACACTTGAATCTGACGCTTTAGTAGACATATTATCTTTTCAATGTGATATTTATTTCAAACCTATTCAAATTGTTACTGATTTGTTAATATTCAGGATAAAGTAGAAATTTTCTTCTCCGTTACAGAAAAGATTCATTGTGGTCCACCATATTGGATTGTAACCAAGGATGACTGGTTTTCCGCTTTTGAGGAAATTAAATCTTTTGACGGAGTACCACTCTAACAGGTGCGCGTCATGTTACCGGTAAAAGTCGGACGACCATAATTTATGCATGGCAAAACTCGGTTAAACCCCGGTTGATGACGAGTGTGTGAGTGTGCGCGCGGGTGTGTGTTTTGTGTTTTATACAGTATCAGGGGCGTAGCCAGCGATACGCACTTACGCACGTGCGTAACATCGATTTGAAAAGTGAATAAATAATCATGGCCAAAAATGGCATAAAAATGAACGCTAACTTAACTCCTGACATATGTTTTTTTCATTTTTAAAGAAATTATTTTACCCTAGAAGACCGCCAAAATGTGACCAAAAAACCCACCAGAGGCTGCCAAAGGATGTCTATATTTTAAAATGTTCTAGGGGGAGGCCCCCCTAGCCCCACCAGCAGGAAGGGGCAACCCCCTCCCGCACCTACCCTTACCTCGGTGCTACGCGCCATGGGTAATGCCTTCCGCATTAAGAGTGCGTACTTAAAATTTTAGATGGGCTACGCCTCTGAGTATGGTTTAGATATGGAAACTAATGTTCCCAAAAAACAATTGTAACGCATTATTGAACCATTTGACCTACACCACAGACATATTAATAATTAATATTTGTTATCAGGTCTGTGCCTACACTAAGTACAACTTAGACAACAGTTTGTGAGCACACGAACTTATATGCTCTACTTTTTACATGTTTAGATCTCACTGTCTGGTACGTGTTTCGATGTAGAGCTTTTATGGTACGGTGTATTATTTTCAAGATAGCGGACAATGTTTATGTCGGAAGGTAGGTGCCCAGTTATTTCACCTGGATCGTTCATATACATCGTTTATATTAGATATAATCGTACGTGTAGTATCGGGGAAGGTTCAATGTTTTGAACTATCCCCGGCAATCTCACATATCTGCGGTTTTAAAACCGAAATCAGCTCTAACAACCAGTGGTTTTCCATTTTGAAAAAAAAATTGGAGAGATGGTCACTATTTTAGAGGCATTCTGACTCATAGAAGGTGCTTAAATATTCGAATCCTTCAGTTTAGAGTGTATGTATACATCCTTTGACCACACAACTTGCAGAATGTAGATGTTTTTTCCGAATTCGGGTCTGAAAAATGTCACGAGGATACGGTGTGTACCCAATGCGATTGTACTATGGTACGGTGTAAGCCCGAGCACATTTTGAGAGATGTAGGTACGGTGTATTCTCAAATGTTTGATACGGTGTGACGAACTAATCTGCTTCAAGTAGTTTTGGTTAACGATTTTGAATGCTATAAATAAATATGCATTGTTTTGCTGTTAAACTCTTTCAAAATATAATCACGATCGCCCAGCCGATAATAGACGGTAAAGTGTTTGAGCTGTAAATTTAGTTGTTGTGGTTGTTTTGGAATGTTGCCTTGAAATAATCGCCTTATATACATATAAACACTATCAGTTGAGGCTAAACATGGCGTAAAACCGTATACAAACATAACTTTTAGTTTGTTTGTTTTAAATCAGTTTTTCGTTTTCAATCTGTAAAGTCTCAAAGTGGAACCCTTAGATCAAATGCATGAATGCTACTGCTGTAAGCGACCGTTTGCGGACCTACAGGAAAGCATCGATCATGTTTCAATGGTTCACGGTCGAGATATCCTCAGAATAATACAACAGTTCTGAATGAAACAACTGGAAATATGGTTTAATGACTAAAAACTTTGGAATAATTCCAGAAGCGATAATATATTATGGTCAATACCTGAAAGTGGACGAGATTGACTGGACATTATAAATAATAGAACACTTACAGTACGCTGATAATCTGATAATGATATCGACACTGATGATTTTAACGAATACACCGAGGAAGCACTAAAATATGACATGTTTGATGGCAGTCTACGTGAAGATGTAGTCGACAATTTGGGTTCCATGCATAATTTAGAAATTGGAAGTGCATGGTGCCGAGGGAGAAAACGTCAATAGTCCTTTTGCTAAATGTTTGAAAACTTCAACACCGTTAAAATACTCAGAATATATTAAGCCGATACCACATTTTGAAAACAATAATAATGACTCTTTAAAAGAATTTGAAGAAATGCTGCCGAATATTATAGATGCACTGAAAAACATGGGCATCTGGAGGTATGACTTCAAATGAACACAGTGATAAAAATGGAACTTTTCCCTTTAAAAAGATCGCGTTTTTACTGTTTATGGACGTAATTAAATTCTATTCTTGTGAAATTACATCATCAATGAAATATAGTGAAACGGTTAAACTGATTTTGGAGAACTGGGTATATTATTTCCACGGTAAATGGCCTCGTGAGTTCATGAGTGGACCAAAGCACAGGGACACGCATACGTCCCTCTACAGCGTTAAATGGGCTCTTTATATGGGCTTCCTATATCTTTTCACATGTTTCGGACAATTGCGTGCCAGTGTGTGTTGGTCCACTCATGAACCGAAGCCATTTACCGTGGGAAAGACTTCACTCAATTCTCCATAATAGTTTCAACTGTTTACTGTATTTTATTGATGATGTGTTTTCACAAGAATAGAATGTAATTACGTCCATAAACAATGGATGCTGTGATATCTATAGGACCATTCTTCTCATTTTTACAAGAATAGAATTTAAATACGTCTATATATAGTCAAAACACAATGTCGTTATAAGGACAAGTTCCATCTGTTATCACTGCCATGTTTCCAGATGCCCATATTTTTTTCAGTTCATCGATAACATTTGGTAGCTTCAATTTCTCGTAAAATGTCATTATTATTTTTTCAGAATGTGGTACTGGCTTATATTCTGAGTGTTTTAACGGTGTTGAAGTTTTCAATTTTTCGCCTGCATCTTCACATAGACTGCCATCGAACATGTCACTATGTTAGTGCTTCCTCGGTCCATTCTTTATAATTATCACTGTCGTTATCATTATCATTGTATTGTAATTGTTCTTTTATTTATATTGTCCAGTCACTCTCGTCGACCTTCAGGTATTGGCCTTAAGACATTGTCGCTTCTGGAATTATTTCAAAGTTTTCAGTCATCAAACCATATTTTCTATTGTTTCATTCAGAGCTATTGTAAGTTTTTCGGAGAATATCTCGACCGTGAACCTTTGAAACGTGATCGATGCATTCATGTAGGCTGCAGACGGTCGCTTACAGTAGAAGCATGGATGCATTTGCTTTACAGGTCCCATTTTGAGACTTTACAGATTGAACAAAAAAATCAGATAAATAAAAAAAAATAACTTTAATTTAAAATATATGTTTGTATACAATTTTACGGACGGAATGTTTAGCCGAAACTAATAGTGTTTATATGTTTTTAAGATGACTGTTTTAAGGTAACATCCCAAAATAACCGCAACAACTAAAATTACAGATCAGACACTTTTCTGTTTTTTATCGACTGGGCAATCGTGATTATATTTTGAAAGAGTTTATAACAGCAAAACGCTACATAGTATAGCATCAAAACTGCTTGAATCATATAAGTTCGTTCTAAACCGTATCAAACATTTGAGGATATCTGCTAAAATGTGCTCGGATGTGGTAAAATCGCATTTGGTAAACACCGTATCATCGTGACAACTTTCGAACCAAAACAACACAAGTTGGATATTTACATACACTCTAAACTGAAGGATTCGGATATTTAAGCACCTTCTATGGGTCAGAATGCCTCTGCAAGACTCACAGGCACCAAAATAGTGGCCATCTCTCGATTATTTTTTTTAAAATGGGAAACCACTGGTTGTGAGAGCTGATTTTTGTTTTAAAACCGGAGATATGTGAGATTGCCGGGAATAGTTCAAGACTTTGGACCTTCCCCGATACTATATGTACGATTATATCTATTATAAACGATGTATATGAAACATCCAGGTGAAATAACTGGGCACCTACCTTCCGACGTAAACATTGTCCGCCATCTTGAAAATAATACACCATACCATAAAAGCTCCACACCGAAACACGTACCAGACAGTGATTTTGTTTATCATTTGTTTGAATAGATAGAAGAATATGAGCGCAAAGATCCATGTAGCCAAAATGATGTCTATTTTTAAGTGGTCCGGAAAGTAAATCATTAAATACAAAGTCATTTTATTACATTTTTATATAAACATATTTATATAAACAGATTCATAGTTATGTCCGCTAAACCATCATACATTAATACATACTAATTTAAATAATAATAATTTTTCTCCAAACATGATAATTAGTAAGACTGATCCAGACATGATCATCAGTATCAGTCCCGGAAAGTTACTACTAAATTACTACTACTACTACTAAAGTTACTACTAAATTACAAAGTCAAAATATTATTTTTATATTGTTATGTTTTAATATTCATATTAAATGAACCATTCTGCGTTTATAAAAAACATAGCAATAGTAACCCCTCGTTTATTATTGAATGGACATAAGGTATGCACACATCCTGTCTTTTTGAGGTTACATTGCACCATTGCGTTTGTGCTTCCGTGGTGTATAGTCAAATAGTGCTTAATAAAAGACGTTTCCCTGCCTTACTAGCGATACAAAATGCATACTTTTGATTGCTTTTTGTTATTATTACCTATAATTCAGTCAAATGATGTATTGTGAACATTGATTAGTGTTTGTTTGAGATATTTAATTATAATTGACATAGACAGTAAAGCGAAAGTAGAAACGGGGTAAATCTATCTGTGATGTGTCAAAATAGAACGTGACGTCATTCAACAGATTGGCTTGTTCTTATATGATACATGACCCCCTGTTTTTATTGCATTTTTATATTGGCGGACGCTCGATCATTTGATTGATATGTGTTTTAAAATTTTCTACGGAGAAAAATGCGCATCTTTTATCTCTTGATACACATTCGTCCTATATAAAACAAAGAAGGAAAATCAATGGTGCAATGCAACCTTGACCCATTTCCCCCAATTCAAAATCGTCCCGATTTTTAGTAGTCACCGTGAAATAGCCGCAATGACCGAAACGCGCATGTCAACCGGAAGGCTAAAAGACGACAGAATTAAAAAAAAGACGACAGAACGAAGAGACGAAAAGACGACAAAACGAAAAGACCACAAATGCAGCGCGAAAAGACGACAGGACGAAAAAACGACAGAACGAAAAGACGACAGATTAGACACACGAAATAACGAAATGACGTTTTCGTAAACCAGTCTACTGAAATGTAGCATGTAATCATTATTCACAAGCTTCTATTACGCAGTTGACTGAGGCGTCAGGAAGGTAGGGTTCAAGCCTGCTGATTTCCTTTTTATCTTTCTATCTTTTTTTTAAATTTTCATTAATTTTCATTATTATAGTTTTCATTATTGCTAATGGTAAGGTAGCAACAGTTCCTTTACATTTTTCCTTTGATAACGCAATCTTATAATTACACATGGTAACAGTAAACAGTGTATATGTGTTGTAATTCACACTCTAACCACAGGAATCGGACATATTGTAAACGCGTTATAAATCACATTGACTATCCACTACTAGTATATTAAAATAAAAAATTATATACAAACGTGGACCTACATATGGGGATACTGTACTGTGTTTTACAATACGTCCGATTCCTATGCTCTAACACACACGTATCCCTTTAACATGTGAACAATTGTATTTCTGTGTTGATGTGTACTTCTAGCACACCGTGTTACAAGGGTGAATTGTAATCAATATGTAGGCCTAAGGCATGTCAAGGTATTTGAACAGAAAGAAGCGAGGTCGCCCACATTGATTTAAAATGCTTGGTAGGAAGAACGGATGGTAAAAATCGGGAAGAATGTAAGAAAAAACGGTCGTGGCGTGTTTATGTTTCCGTGACAACATTTTTTTTCTTCAATATTGTTTTAACTTCATATATTATTATGTTAACTTATTGTCTATCGGCAGCTATTTTACGCTTGCGTAAAACCTTGCTTGTTTGCTCTTGAACTGGCAAAAATGCAAGTTTGCCTTGTGGGCACTCTTTCAACCGTTCTTAACCAAACTGTTACAGTAGGTATATATCCATAGGATCTCAGATAAGTCCTTCAACCAGTCAGATTCGGTTGGTAACAGCTGAGTTACCTGCCCTTGATTAATGGCAATAATGCATGCTACTGCTTGTGTGCACTCTAGCCCCTCTATTTTTGTTTGATCTTTCCGAAACTTGCACAGTAAGATTTCGAAGGAGTTCATGAACCAGCCAGATTTGATTGCTAATTGCTGAGTTATCTTCCATTGAATTTGCAAAAATGCATAAGTTTGCCTTGAGATTCGATCAGTCAGCTAATAGCTGAGTTATCTGCCCTTGAATTGGCAACAATGCATAATTCTACATTGTGGGCGCTCTAGCTCCGCCGTTTTTTATCCAATCTTGACCATACTTTTACAGTTGTTATATATATATATATATAAGATCTCGGATGAGTTTTTGAATCAGTCAGATTCGATTGCTATTAACTGAGTTACCTTCCACTGAATTGGCAAATATGCATAATTCTATATTTTTCATCCAATCTTGACCATACTTACATAGTTGTTATATATCTATACGATCTCGGAAGTGTTTGTGAACCAGCCAGATTCATTCGCTAATAGCTGCGTTTTGACCCTTGAATTATCGAAAATTTCATAATTTAGCTTTGTTACTATTAAAACAGTTTAATTTTCAATCTGATCTGAATATATTTACAAGGGGTATTTAGTACTAAGATCTTGGACACGTTTTTAAACCACTTATATCTGATGGTAGCAAAGCCAGTTATCTGCCCTTGAATCTGTGATAAAACACATATTTTATCATTGCTACCACCATAGCACTTCCGTTTTTTCGTCCAATCCAAACAAAACGTTCACAGAATGTGTATACTAGTCAGATTTTGGACATGCTCTTTAATCATGCTATCCAATGGTATTAAAATGAGTTATCTGCCCTGAATTAGTAAAAATGAAATAAGTAATTTCCATTTTACATCCAATATTAACAACATATTTACAGAATGTGTGTACATATGTCTATAATAACTTGGACTAGTTCTTAAACTGTGCAAATCTGACAGCATTGAGTGAGATATATGCCCCTGAATTGAAACAATATGATATGGTTGAGATGTCAGATAGTATTAAAATGATTGCTAAGCACACGAATCAGGTCGGTACCTGGGTCTAAGGTCTTATTAATCAACACTGTATTTCGGTCAAAAAACTCATTAAACTACGGAATGGACTTTGATAAAATTACACAGAAATGTTTAGCGTGATGAGAAGGTGTGTCACGCATAAGCATCATGTCTGAAGGTCAAGGTCACACTTGGAGACCAAAGGTCAAATTAGTCAATATCGTGTCTCGGCGATAGCATTGAAAGTAGTCATGGACATTTGATGGAATCCCCTGATATAAGTATCAGCTTAGCCAGTAGAGCATCAACAGGCCCTCTTGTGTCTCTTGTTTAATACATATTGCAATGCAGTCCAGACTTATGCTATACACCCGAGTTATTACACACCACGAGTTGATATACAGTAACACCTCGAGTTATTATACACCACGAGTTATTTGATATACACCAACGAATTATTTGATATACACGAGTTATTTGATATACACCTCGAGTTATTATAAACAACCAGTTATTTGATATATACAACGAGTTATTGGAGATACACCACGAGTTATTTGATAAACAACATTATATATTATACCACAATAGACTAAATACACACTATGCATCGTGTAATACCCGAGGATATACACAGCATATGTTAGTTATTGTGGTATAAATACAATAGAGCATGAGTCTTGCACGTGTACGGACGATAATGCACTCGCTAACGCTCGTGCATTATCTCCCCGTACACGTGCAAAACTCATGCTCTATTAAATACTTATACACCACGAGTTATTTGATACACACCAACGAGTTATTTGATATACACCAACGAGTTATGTGATATACACCACCGAGTTATTCGATATACACCAACGAGTTATTTGATAAAAACCACGAGTTAGTTGATATACGCCAATGAGTTATTTGATATAAACCAACGCGTTATTTGATATACACCACGAGTTATTATAAACAACGAGTAATTTGATATATACCACGAGTTATTTGATATATACCACGAGTTATTATAAACAACTAGTTATTTGATATACACCACGAGTTATTATAAACAACGAGCTATTTGATATACAGCAGGAGTTATCTGATATACTCCACGAGTTATTATAAACAACGAGTTATTGGATATACACAACGAGTTATTATATATATACTACGAGGTTTTTTTATACACACAATGAGTTATTTGATATACACCACGAGTTAGTTGATATACACTACGAGTTATTATAAACAACGAGTCATTTGATATACACCACGTGTTATTATAAACAGCGAGTAATTTGATTTATTATATAACCTATAAATAGACGCGTTTTCATTGGCTAAAAAGTAATTTTTTAGAAAAAATATCTAGCGATATTGACCTGTTTTTTTCTGATATTGACCAGTTTTATAAAACTGTCCCGAGATGTGATATTATTGAAAAAATCTATTGTTTAATTGTTATAAACTGTCAAATTCAAATTGAGGGTTATATAATAAAACAGTTATGGACTTTTCAGCTGTTATACATGATGTTGATATGTACCAAAAAATCATTATTGACCTCGGCTATCGCCTCGGTCAATAATGATTTTTTTGGTGCATATCACATCATGTATAACAGCTGAAAAGTCCATAATTGTATAATATACCACGAATTATTATAAACAGCGAGTAATTTGATATACACCACGCATAATTTGATATACACCACACGGGCGAAGCCTGATTGAGAACATTCAAATTACATGTAATGCACTGCAATATACATGCTTTGTGACAGTCTCATTAGTAGCATAAATAAGACAAGCTAGTACAACTGTTATGAGTGATGGTAGAAATGCTCCACTTCGAACATAGGACATATAAAAGCGTACTCGCAACAGGAAGCTATGTTACTAAGTTAAGAGGTGGGTCGAGGGTGTCAAGCGTGGGGGTCTCATAACAGGATAACGGCAACTTGAATTTGATGACAACAGATAAGAATTATAGATGCTTAAAACATAAAAAGTAAATAACACCAATTTTATTGTTTCGTTGGGGTGGGAGACGGGAGACAATTGTTTTTTCGTCACTCGATACAGACTTTGGATAATAGATAACAGTAAGTAAGGGGTAACAGTTAACACTTGTCCACACTTCCCCCCCCCCACCCCCTTCAGTACTCCCCCACCCCCCACTCAGTTAGCTATGAGTAGAGAACAACGCCGTGTTCTATCAACCGTTCGAACTTGTAATCTCTCCTTAGCTATAGAAACTAGTCATTACACCAACCCAAAATCTCAAGTAAGCGACTGTACTTGTAGATATTGTAATAACATTGTAATTGAAGATGAAACTCACTTTTTATTTGACTATATTTTATAGTGATTTTAGTTTTTGTTTTTGTTTTTGTGCATCAATGTTAGAACCAGTATTCAGTCATCAAGAAAAACGAATGACATGCAACTCTTTACAATTTTCTATCGCAAGTTGTTATTGCAAATTTAAAAAAGAAGGAAACATAACTTAGTACTGCAATATTAAGTATAGGTGTTCCTACCTTTATTATTTGCGTTTAACTTAGAAGCAGGAAGCTTATAGAAATCGTTGTCCTTTTAAGAACATGATATATTTCTTTTTTTGTTAATATTGTTTTTTAAATTTAATTATTGCTAAGGAGTCAATGTTTATCTTTTTATTAAAACATGTTTCGAAATTATTACAGTACATATTTGTTGTTTAGGTATCGTATTATGGTTAATATACATTGTCATGTATTACCCATCTTAATATTTATTACCGTTTTAGTAATAAGGTTTTATAGTGTTAACCTAAAATAATACGTATTTAGGTTAGTTTGTACTTTTATGTTTCTTTAGTGTCTCATAAGCCGTTCTTACGACTGGATATAAAGTGTTATTTTGACAATGTATGTAACTGTTAGTATATTTAATTGTGACACGCAAATAAACAATAGGCTACAGTCTCAATCTCATCTCACTGTTATAAATGGATATTTTATAAATAATAATTATGAAGCGCAAACATCCATGATAAGTTATGGGTTTTGAGTTAAACCGCTAAATATTAAAACTGATTTCCACATCGGCATACTGAGACGAGTTTCATTGCATTATGAGAGAAAAGTATAACGTTTCATAATCACAATATTATCTCTAAACCGCTAATCACAATATTATCTCTAAACCGCTTGAACAGAATGCATAGGTCACATCCAGTCATTGTTACTGTAATAAAGTATTTATTTTGCGTTGCACCGACATTTGATGTTCTAGATTACAACCACGGTTGAAAACTGGGTTTATGACGGGAATTTTATGACCGTCTTCCACGAAATCACAACTGTTCTATGAAATAGTTCAAGGTCAATGCAATTTCTTTATGCGCAACTTTTATATATAGATTGCTTAAGGAAACTTGTATTGGACTCTACCCCGAAACAGACAGGAAAACAATTCCCTGAAAAGTGTTTAAGATATTTTTGTTGATATGTCTTACTTTACCATTACTATTTAATAAGCTGACATGTTTTTCCAGACTCATAAAGGTGACCCGTTTTATTCATTCTCTAGCCTGTTTTGATGGAAAAAACATCAATTACTCAATTGCTGATGTTGTCTCTTAACAAACTTATCTAGCGATCATTAATAGAGCTAAATGGCCATTATATAATGTGCGATAAATGAGAATGAAATGCTTACAATTATTGTGATTTCGGCTAGTGTTGCCGGGGTAGAATACAACCACTGCAAACACACCGTCACATGCAGAGGGGTAGGACCCCCCCCCCCCCCCCCCCCCCCCACACCCATTCATATTCATTTTGTCATTTTTTGTTCATGCTCATTAAAGGTCTTCATCATGACCCCTGCATTGTTTCAGGTGCCATCTCGCTCGCATCAAAAGAGCAGTGGCAGAAAAACAATAACGTGGCTCCAGCGTAAATGGAGTTTCCACGATAGAACTTGCAGCAACTCTGCAGTTCAGGGTGAGAAGGTTCTAGGCCCATTTTCCATATTTTATCTCGATGTACATGGAATATGAGCCTGGCATGTTCATGCCTTTTAGGCGCCATATAACCTTTTCATGTGTTGGTGCGCCTTAAAACCCCAATTCAATTCAATTCGGCTAGTACTAGTCCTGTTCATTTTTGAATTTCATTAAAGCAGCATGCAACCATTTGTAAAATCATGTTGGAGGAAAAACGCCAAAATATTTCCCTATGTTCCTTAGATATTACGATAAACTTACATACACAAAATTTAATTACGTTAATTACTTCCAAATACATGTTAAACAGGTTTATAAATATGGATATAATAAAATTTAAAAATACACCTTTGCACATGTAAAGTTTTGTGTAAACAGTTGTTTTATATTGCTGTGATTATACTCTTAGACATATATTCCATCCATTTGCATTTTGATTGCACTTCCGATTGTAAAATATATTCTGCAAATCATGGCGGAATATATTCTGCCGTATATGGCCATGGAAAGAAAACTTATTGCGCGAGCAGATTGGAAATCTTGCAAATTGGGTAAGCGAACATGATAAAAACCATTTCCGTGATACCTGCAAAAAGTTTGCAAAACTGTACTTTTAGATAGGAATCATTCTGCAAACAGACTGCAATAACTTTGCCAAAAAAGTAATCTATTTCGCAAAAGGTTTCATGTGTATACTTGTCGTTGGATTTCTAAGTATTCTGTAATGCATACACCGTAATTTGGTGTCATATGATAGTTTAAAATCGTCATACAACCACGTGACTGCCGTTGAATCCATTTGCTAATTAATCAAACAATACAACCAATCAGATGACAGTTCGATGTTCACTATGATAGTCACGTGACTGGTTTCCTCTGTTGTATACCCAGGGTTAGTTACCTAACATTTCTGTGCGCGCTTTGAACAGGACAAATGAGCATTAACGATCTATTAAAAAGTTACTGAACACATATGAATTAAATATTTGTCTTAACTAACATTAAATTATCTGTTTAAAATGTGATAACATATAAATATGTGAGATTCATCAAAAATTAATTCTGGATAAAAGGCGGTTGTGAAGTGGAAGTATTCAAATTGTAAGTTGTTATTTTTTTGCCACTATTTTTTTTCTTCAAAAATACGCTATTGCACATGAAAAAATCTGTGTAAACAAAACAAATGAGCATTAACGATCTATCAAACAGTTATTGAACACAGATGGGTTAAATATTTGATTTGATCTAATATTAAATTATCTGTTTAAAATCAGATAAACGATATATATGCGAGATTCATCAAAACGTGACTCTGGGCAGAGTCATTCAATGATAGATCCTAGTCTATCAGACCATGACCTGGAACGTTTAGTATACGTTCCTGGTCATACATTGTTCTTACCATTAATTTGGACAAATTTTAATAACTACTGAGCACAACGTCATATTGCAGGATGCACGTTATTGTATCTTACTTCACGTTATCATAGTATAACAAGTATTCTATTACTCTCTTCTTCTGTCCTCTTATTGACCTCCTGATGATATTTTCCTCTTCTCTGCCTATACGAAAGTCATTGTATCAGCGGCAGTGCTTATTACGGATCGGACAACAATACATTCTTTCTCTCCTACCTCAATGTAACCGCACCCGATTACCGGCAGCCGTAGGCACAGTTCGGCAGCCGTAGGCACAGTTCCCGGTAAAAAAAAAAAAAGTTTCAAAAGGGTAAATAAATCTAGTTTTATGACTTGTTAGCCTTAAACTATTAGAAAAGTGAATCGGCCATTTTAATTTGGAAGGAATGTTGTGTATGTCACCTGATTCCCGTGAAATTTGAACCTATATTATGCGAGTTACGGTAGGTTAAATGTTGAAATTAAGCTAAAAAATGTGATTGTAGAAAGTTAGAGACCTGGTACTCGGTAAATAGTCAAGTTTAAGAGATTTCAGACATACTGCCATAAAATATAATCTTTCCTGAATAAACAGTCCAAATTTTAGCCCACAGAACATTTTATTAAAATAATTGTGGGTTTTTAAACACGACCGGGTATTGAAAAATGGCAGGAGTATGGTACAGTTCCATTATTTATTGGCAGGTAGCTAGTACAGTTCCGAAAAATGGCAGGCGTATGGTACAGTTCCAAAAACATCGGACGCTAAAGTCTTTTCTCCTTTGGTATAGTGGTGTAATTTCGAAAACACTAATGAAGAAGTACTGTATATAGAATTATATACATCTTCGGTCCTTCCATACACGTTTAAGAAAACCCACCAACCGTAGGGAAACGTGAATAAAGGCTCGTTTGAACCTTCATTCCAACGGTACAGTACAGAGAAAGACACGTTTTAATAACAGTCGTATGTTGTGCTGAGTTACGTCCCCTTTTTATAATTCACCATTTATGATAACAAGCGTTTGGTATTTAGATGTTTTGGAATAGATTGCTTAATTTTAATTATTGCATAGTTGAACACATCACATTAATTACGTTTTAAGGCCACTCTATGTAACTTAATGTATCTGAATCAAACGTCTACTAATATATAGGACACGCATATACATCAATAATGTAGTCGCTCAAAAGTGTACTTAACTCAAAAAGTAATAATCATAGGACACTATTTAAAATTGGTATCAAATTGTAACGGATATAGCGCAGATACCCACGAAAGTTCAAAGTTGAAACATGCAGACATTCAAACCTTTTTGCTTTGGTGAGACGAAATACTAGTACATGTATATTGTCTAAATAAAAGTTTAGTGTCTGAATTTCCCAAAAAATGTCCTCATCGGCAAAATCAGAATATCTATCATAAAGGTGTGACCACTTTAAGTGTACCTAATTAGCTTAAATTTTAGCTTAAACATGCTCATTAGGCAAACTTTAAATGGTCATTATTAAATGACACATTCTCATTTGGGTAATGATGACATTTTTGTAATGAATGAATGAATGAATGAATAAAGTTTTATTTATAGAGGGTGACCCAATTAGCCAACACTAATCTCCCTTGGGGCCCTCTGCAAAGTCATACATATACATGTACAATGTAAAACATATATAACAAAACAGTGATATTTCCTTTACAATATTGCGCATACATACATGCAAATACACACACATGCACACACATTTACAACCATGCACACATCATTCTTAATATATATACATAATTATATACATGGTTTGAGGTGGTGGTGTGCATAATAAAGTACCACACAGTACACAAGATGTCAATAATTATCTAAAACTGCCAAACATAACAATACTTTTACAATAATTACATTATGATTGTGTTTTCAACCATTTAACGCAGTTTGATGTAAAGCTTTTTAAAGAAGTACATTCTCTAATATTTGAAGGAATGCTATTCCACACAATTGTTCCAGCGTATGACATACTCCCTTTAAATAATTCTTTGTTTGGTCTTGGCGTTATATAATTTAATTCGTAAGCAGATCGTAGATTTCTCTGCGAGATAACAGTAGGATGAAACATATCACAAATATATGACGGGACTGCATGTTTTGATACTCTAAACATAAATTGTGCCTTTTGGAGAAATATCCTTTGCTCGATATTAAGGGAATTAATGATAACTAGTGCTTCATTTAGTGTGGTATATTGGTCGCCTAAAATAGTACGACATGCTCTTCTCTGCAAACGTAATAACAGTTGTATGTTAGCTTTCTTTGTATTTCCCCATATTATATTACAGTAATCTAGATGAGGTTGAACATATGCCTTATAAAATATTATCCGGTAATTTAAAGGTATATATGATTTTATTCTTGACAGTAGCCAGATGTTGGTTGATATTTTCTTACGAATATACATAATGTGATTATCCCACTTCAAGTGTTCATCTATATGCATTCCCAGAATTTTATCACCTGTTGTAAGTTGCAGTTCAATGTTATTGTATGTTAATGATAATTTGTTATTAACAAGTCTTGCACGCTTTTGAGGTGTAGTAACTAAGAGCACTTTAGTTTTTTCTGTGTTTAAAACCATACCATTATTTAGGCACCAAGCATTGAGGGTATTTAAAGCAGTTTGAAGATTTTGCTCAATTACTGCTTTTGATGTGTTAACATCGTAGATAGTGGTATCATCCGCATACATGTCTGTATTAGATACAGTACCATCAAGACATATAGGAAGGTCATTTATGAATAATAAGAATAGGAGAGGTCCTAAAATAGAGCCTTGTGGTACACCACATGTAATTAACTGTTTATCAGAGAGAACCCCATTTAGGGAAACATTTTGTTTCCTATCTGTTAGATAAGATTTACACCACTTAACTGTAGTGTCACTACATTTATAGATCTGCATCTTTTTTAAAAGAATGTTATGATCCACTAAGTCGAATGCTTTCCTAAAATCAACCATTATTACACCAACAAATTTACCTTCATTTAATCCTTTTAACCACTTGTCAATCATATGAACTAAAGCCGTTTCGCAGCTGTGGCTTTTTCTAAACCCACTTTGAGATTTACATAGTAATTTATAATAATTTAAAAACTCAACAAATGAGTTGTGCACATGTTTTTCAATCAACTTGGAAAGAGTTGGTAAAATAGAAATTGGTCTGTAGTTGATTACATTATCAGATGCACCTGATTTGAATAAGGGATTAACCTTAGCAGCTTTCCACGTATCTGGGAAAATTCCCTGTCTTATACTACAATTAATAATATATGTAATACTTTTTGATATTACATTGGCTGATAATTTTAGTAATTTAGGACCAATTTGGTCAAGTCCCGTGGATTTGGATGTATCTAGGCTGAGAAGCATTTTACGAGTTTGTTCTTCTGTTATGAAAGGAATGTTAAAGTACATGTTGTCCGGAACAGTGCGATTTACAAATTGCTTTACTTTTGTAAAGTCTGAGTTTGAAATAGGTTCTTTTAAATTTGCAGCTATATTTACAAAAAAATTATTAAACTCATTTGCCATCTCAACATTATCTGTTATTTCTTCATTGTTTTTATTGATCTGATTTACAGAATTTCCTTTTTGAGAAGTTTTTGTGGAGGCACCGTGCTCTTTAAATATTTCCCATATTGACTTTGGATCTGATTTGCCTTCTTCAATTTTTCTTTCATAAGAGGACTTCTTAGATTCTTTAATCAAATTACATACTTTATTTCTTAAAATTCTGTAATTTTGAGCATCATTTTTTGCTTTACATTTATCTCTTTCCTTTATTGCATCTAAAATATCAGAATTAAGCCAATCAGGTTGTTGGAGCTTTGTAACCCTATGTATTCTAAGCGGCACATGCTTATCAATAACACTTGAAAAATTAGTCACCCAGGTGTTAAGTAAGTCATTTGCATCTATATAACTTTCATGTGTGCTCCATGATATGCTTTTAAGATCGTTAATAAAGTTTTCCTCAACAAAAGTTTTAAAAGACCGATACTTAATAGATTGGTGAGTATTTGTTTTATCTTTAAAATTTATTTTACGAGTACAGAAAATTGGATAATGGTCACTAACCCCAATTTTTTGTACTTTAACACATATAATATTTTCTTCAAAATTAGTATAAACATGATCTATGAGAGTTTTTGAATTTGGACATTCTCTTGTTGGTTCTTTTACCATTTGAACAAGCCCTAATGATGAAATATAATTAGACCATTCTATATTTATCTGTGGATTAAGTAAATCACGATTTATATCTCCTAGAATAATTAATTCTTTTTCCTCTAATTGAACTTTTTCTAAGTGCTCATCAAAATATTCTTTCCATATTACTCTAGACTCGGGGTGTCTGTATACCGAGCCAATAAGAAATGGTTTACTTTTATTTGGCTTAATCTCAATCCATATAATTTCTATATTATCATCTTCTAAATCGGTTCTTCTAGTACAATTTACGCCATTTTTAACATAAACAATCAAACCACCACCTCTGTTTACCATTCTATCCCTTCGAAATGGAACTTGAAAACCATCTACATAGAATGATTCAGTTTTATGGTCACTAGTAAATTTTGTCTCACTGATTCCAAGCACGTCAATTTCATTTAAAGGAGAGGTTAACATTAATTTAATTTGGTAAATTTTTGTAGATAATCCCTGTATGTTAATGTGACCAGTATTAAAACCCTTTTTATTTAGACATAGATCAGTTAAGTGTGCAACTTTTGGTAATTGTTTGTTTGTTTGACTTCTTTTTATTGAATGTGGCAGTGAAAGCACACTGTTATTGTTCTCATGTTCACACGTACATATGCAAGAATCACAATTTTCACATATCGTGTTCAAAACACTGAAACGATTTTCTGCGTGTCTGTGATAGTTTGCATCATTGCCGTGCCCCTATACAAAGTTCCAACATACGTCCTGTTTGTGACCTATGAGACCACATGCCCAACATTTGACTGGTTGCCGGTGTCTGCATTCGTCTGTGTTGTGGCTAGTTTCATTTCAGTTTAAGCACTTTCTAGGTTGAAAATAACGCCTGTTTCTGGCATCTCTTGCATTTGCGAAGTTACCTGTTGGGCCAAATTGTTGAGCTGGTTTTCCGACAAAAGTGCACTTGGCGAAGTCATGCACAATTTCAACTGTTTCATTTATAGTGGCTAGTACTCGCTTGGTTCCTGGTTTGGACTTTAAGTAAGCATAAAGTGTATTTTGCGTTATCTTTTGAGCGACTACATTATTGGTTTATATGCGTGTCCTATATATCAGTAGACGTTTGATTCAGATACGTTAAGTTTCATAGAGTGGCCTTAAAACGTAATTAATGTGATGTGTTCAACTCTGCAATAATTAAAATTAAGCAATCTATTCCAAAACATCTAAATACCAAACGCCTGTTATCATAAATGGTGAATTATAAAAAGGGGATTGTAGAAAGTTAGAGACCTGGTACTCGGTAAATAGTCAAGTTTAAGAGATTTCAGACATACTGCCATAAAATATAATCTTTCCTGAATAAACAGTCCAAATTTTAGCTCACAGAACATTTTATTAAATTAATTGTGGGTTTTTAAACACGACCGGGTATTGAAAAATGGCAGGAGTATGTTACAGTTCCATTATTTATTGGCAGGTAGCTAGTACAGTTCCGAAAAATGGCAGCCGGCTTTTCAATAATTATAAACTAATGACTTTGTATAACGTTAATTATTACTTTGTCCGTCCATCCGTCCGTCCGTCCATTCAGATATATTCCCCAGACCATAACTCAAATTGGAGTTATTGCCCTTTGTAATTTTATACTTTTAATTCTTTTGCGGAACATAACTCAATAACTACTAAAGGGACTGCAATAAAACTTCACATAATGATAGAGGGCGATGAGAGAAAGTGCAGAGCACAAGAAACATAACTCTTTCTTCATTCATTATTAGAGTTATTGCCCTTTGTAAGTTTATACTTATAATTCTTGTGTGGAATACAGTTCAAAAACTACTAATCGGATGAAACTTCAACAATGATAGCGGGCAAGGAGAGATTCGTCTATGTGTCCGTCTGTTTGTCTGTGTCTTTTCGTCCGGATATAACTGGATTGGGAAAACTATATTAAGTACATTGCGTGTCATGTTTCATATTTGATTCTCCTTACCCATACGTTTCAAATTGAATACTGCTGGGTGATACACGGCCATACGATATGTTGAGCAGACATTTCGAGGACCATCCATTGGTTCTACCGATTTGCTTTTATTTATTATGAGCTGTTGTAAAATATTAGGTTGATGACCTCGATGGGATGAATTTATGATAAATAAAACAGTTTCACTTAACCAAATTTGAGTAGTGTTACAGATTTAATGAAATATATGCCCAGCAAATGAAACTCGTTCCAGGTTGTATTACACATGTGTACATTTGAAATCATGAAATACGCAATTAAATACATACCAATGGTTAAATACGCAACTGATCAAAAAGCTCATCTGTAGCTCTGTTGTATGTATTTGTATCTCTATTCGTTATATTGGATTATCTCCTTCAGTTTAGTTCACCAATAAAGCGACTAGACATTGAAAGTCTGCACCAGCAAGGATTGCTTATAGTTTACAATATAATCCATTTTTGTGTCATAATAAAACTGTTGGCAGGCTTCCTCACATCAATGGCATAACCTTGTTTCAATAAAAATATAACAAACAAATGCAACGCATTCTGCTTTTATCATGCCCCTTCAGCATGACAAAGGATCCTCTTCGACCAACCTACGCCGCTCAGTACTTTTAGTACATTTACTTAGTATGATGATGTGTTAAAGGTAAAAGCTATCCAGAGAAGACAACAGTATGTGTTTTACATAAGTGATATTGGGCGAACAATATTTGGTACTTTAATGGAACTGTGTTTAACACTTTAGTGTATATAGGGGACAGTGTAAATACTTTTTGTGATCTAAGGAGCATGGACACAATACCTTTGGTGATCTGGGAAACAATGGTCATTACCTTAAGGGATCTGGGAAACAAAGACCCTCTGGGAGGGCCTCTCTGTCTGATTTAGCTTCTCGACATCCCGACCCTCTGTCTTTTTTAGCCTCTCGACATCCCAACCCTCTGTTTGATTTAGATGTTTGACATAGTGTAATCGCATTATATTGATCTCTTTGAACCCAAACATTGCCTATATCTGAAATAGAAGGACCTATAACCCAACTTTGCCCTTTGAGCTTTTGAATTTGAATCTACTGGTAATACGTTATCTGCTTTTATCCTGATATCATACGTCCATCCACAAGACAATTCGATGGTGTAGGGGATGCAACAATTGTACGAAAAAAATTGGGACTTGGACCCGAGAACTGAATTTCGACCCAACAATTGAGTAAGGACCCAACAATCGCTTCTGAGATTTATTTAAGGCCCGACAACTGACCAAGTTTAAAACTTGTTAATTAAAAATTGTCGGGTCGAAATTTAGTTGTCGGGTTCAAGAACCAATAATTTTTTTCGAACAGAGTTGCATCCCCTACACCATCGAATTATCTTGTGAATGGACGTATGATACTGATAAATTACAGATTATTCGTAATATATATATAATATAGTATTACACAAAATGTAACTCATCCAATTAACTTGTTTTATAATAAGCTTTATACAAGGTGACTGGGTGGTCCTTCAACAAACCATGCATTGCTCAATTTGCATTGGTTGTTTTGTCATTTGACAATTTCGATTACTTTATTGGTACCCATTCTTTTGGTTTTCATTTTGACATTTTTATATACATATGGAAATAGAAAACTGTGGCATATAATGGGGACTCATGATATATGTAGCATTTAGAATGTCCTGATATTGAATGACATAGATAGATTATGTAATTGACGACATCACCAGTTATTCACTGATTATATAGGTCAGCATTTTATTGAAATTTCAAATTATGAATTTTCAAATTATTTTTTTGGGGGTGTAAAATGTCCCTAAAAAATACAGAAACAGTTTCCATTTTTGGAATGCAATGTGTATTTAAACTTGTGCAATGATGCAAACTTTAATCTTATTGAAATAACGAATGTGACATTGTTATGGGGTGGCATTTCACTAATATTGTATAGTATTACACAAAATATAACTCATCACATTAACTTGTTTTATAATAAGCTTTATACAGGGTGACTGGGTGGTCCTTCAACAACCATGCATTGTTTAATTGGCATTAGTTGTTTTATCATTTGACAAATTGTGCCAGATAATGTGGACATGCCATTGAATGACATAGACAGATTATGTAATCAATTGTAACATTTGACGACATCACCAGTTATTCACTGATTAGATTGGTTAGGGTGGATAAAAAGCATTTTATTGAAATTTCAAATTCTGAATTTTCAAATTATTTTGTTGGGGGTGTAAAATGTCCTTAAAGAACAGAAAAACGACACAGTTTCTATTTTTGGAATGCAATGTGTATTTAAACTTGTGCGATGATGAAAATTTTAATCTGATTGAAATAAGGGATGGTCCTTAAAGGGACACTGTCCGTAAGTAAGCAGATATTGAGCATAACCAAATAACCCTCTGACTTTTATTCAGTGAAATGTATACATGAAAACATGAGCATAGACCCTAAGTAGTCCTGTAGTAATACATTCGTGACTTTGAAAAAAAATAGCTTTAATTATTATTTGTAAATAAAGTGGGACCCACCATATTAACCTTTTCTGCGATCACGTGACTGCCATTAGCGCATTAGGTTTTCACCATAGTATGTATTGCGTAATATGTATAGCCCGGTTAGCTCAGTCGAGAGCTAGGTTACTCTCACGCGCACTATTATTACCGCGAGTGTAATTTTAGTGTGGGCTGCGAGTTCAAACGCCCGAAGCGGATTCTCTTTTCTTTGTACCGCGATTGAATTCTGTCAAACAATCCTGCTTTTAATTAGTAAATATTCAGTAATGCTTGGTGTGTAATATATGCGAACATACTTAGTGTGTGTTTTATAAGCTAAAAGTTACGGACATTGTCCCTTTAACTTATTTTGAGGAGTATATTTGAGCTTGTGGTCGTCGGAAAACAGACAAACAAGACGAATACGATAAAAACCCACGCGACGATATTTCATCATTTTAAACATAATATATATATATACAAACAAGATGCTCAAGTATTGCAGAGCAATACACGTCCATTACCGGGCATTTTTTCAGTAACAGTGACCTTGACCTTGATCATAAATGCAATCTCAAACTTGCTTTTCATTATTAAATAGAGGTATTAGTAGTATGGAAACTGGTGGTACCAGGCCAGTTTTCCCTCGCGGGGAATGAGAACAACTAATGAAATATGCCAGGGGGAACTCAGGCGTAACTCTCATTTACACCACTAAGATCAAAATGTAAGTCACGCCTAAATCAACACCTCAACATATTTCAACAGTTTTCTCAAGCAACCCCGCTCTGGAAAACTCCGCCTCGTACCACCAGTTTCTATACTACTAATCAATCCGGTTTGCCATTTTAGGAGAGCGCAATTTTATTTTATGTCTACTTTCGTCGAATCTACTTTCGGCGAAGTTTTTCAATAGCATTTGCAACTCGTTAAGCAAAGTCAAACGGAACCGGGCAGTAGTCTTCATCATCGCTCTGCATATCATTTTTTACCATGGAGTATTTTATTTTCCTACACTTTGCTATTTTGTATTTCAGTTCAAGAAGCTCTTCTCTGTTACTATTCAGCTCGCGTTCATAATTATCCATTTCAACCAGCAATCGTCTTTTTTTAGTGTCCATAAAATCATCACGAACTACTTCATATTCTACTTGGAGTTGTCTGCCTCTCATCAATTCTCTTCTATATTTATCTTTTAAATTGTTAAGTTTTCTGCAAACCTTTTCTAATCTTTCTTGTCCCATTATATAGTAATATTATATGTTATTATTTTTAAGCCCTTATTTAATATTTTCAATATCCTTAAATGAGACCAAGCTATTGAAATCCTCATTGTAACCCTTCCATTTAATCAATGCTTGTTTCTTTTTATAATCACGTCGTATTACTTTTTCAATCCTAAATTATTCTTGCTTTGCTTTTATCATTTCTAATTCATAAAAGCTTCCATCAATGTTTTCGTTGTTTAAATCTTTTATTTTGTATGTCACTGGATTTGTGTTTTGAATTTCATCAACAATAAATATTTCTTCAGTCCAATTTGGGGTATAACCTTTCTCAAACGTTCTTTTATATTTGCTGATTCTAACATTATCCCCTTTTTTAAACTTTGGCTTAATTTGATTACTTCTCATTTTTCCATACAAGTTGAAATACACTGTTCCTTTATTTTTCTCATCGCTAGCCTCAGTCGGCGTCATTTTAATACTCCGATGTTTTGTATTATTATACTTATCAACCATCGCCTGAAGCATGTCTAAATATGTATTGGTATTGTTTGCTGTGAAATATTTCCACATCTTTTCTTTTAATGTCTTGTTAAACCGTTCAATTACTACAGCTTTTCCGAAATTAAAAGTGTGATACATTTTGATATTATTATCATCAAGGAATTGCTTAAACGTCTTGTTATAAAACTCCACACCCTGGTCAACCCACAGCAATTTACATTGTCTTCCTGTACTGATTATTTGTTGGAATGCTTTGGTAATTTCTAAACCAGTTTTATTTGGAACTGGAATAACCCAAGCAAATTTACTAAATAAATCAATAAAAGTAAGCAAGTATTTAGTACCTTTATTATGCTTTGAAAACGATTGCATATCAACCAGATCAGCAGACCATATGTTATCAATTTCATTAACAATCACACGGCGTTGAGTGAACTTTCTTCGTATAGGCTTATGAAGTTTATCTGCTAACTTGTCAGTCCATTTCAACGCCTTTTTTTAGTTTTTTGAGTTTCCAAGACCAAGTTTGTATTTAGTACTAATAACTGGTTTTACTATCAAATTTTTAGCAATCTTTTCTCCAATAGTTTTAGACTTACTAGATTTTAAGCCAGCAAGCATTTTTTTTATCACACGTTGATTTATTACTAGGATTTTCGTCATAGCAATAATCATGATCTTTACAAACAGCATCTAATTCATTTACCGGTTCTTCGCTATTAAGTGGATTACCAGGACCGCAATATTTATAACCAGGAAGTGTTAACCCTTTTTTAGGCAACAGAGGAAGCATAGCTTTATGAATATCAATATTTCCGCCTTCTGTGTTTTTAACAAACTTTGTTTTAGTAATACCACAAGACGCACATGTTGCTCTTAACATTTTTCTACCATTTTTTGCTAAAACATACTTAGGATCAACATTTTCAGTAACCTTTTTTTCTTTTATGCAATAACTCATATATAATATGATTAGATTAAACTTCGTTTACAAAATATGATGTTATGATGTTTTCATTTTCTACTGGTTTGTACGGTTTTAATAATTTGTAAAGAATATCGTACACACTATTTCCTTTTTGCAACTTTTTGATAAAGTACAAACAGAAATATCCGCAAAAGACACTTGTTTTATCTTGATATTGGATGGTGTTGTATTTTATATCAGGTACGTACGCTAAAACTTCTTTTGGTGGGCTCAAACCAAACGGTTCGAAGTAATAATTATCATAGTAACACGTCCAGTGTGTGCCAGGTCCAATATAATCATCCAGATTAATAATACCACATTATTTTTTATTTTGTTTTGTTGGTAATTTGTTCTTGCTGGACACTCCCCTGAAGTTCTGTATGCCTAGCTGCTTAACCCATTTTATTATATCTAAGTTAGAGATAGGTTTATTTTTAAAAAATAATAATTTATGAATGGGATACTTCTGTATGGCCTAATTTGTGAGTCTACTTGTAAACCATATCCTCTTCTATCTACTTGCAAACTTTTTCCAGTTAAACCACTAATAAGAGATCCAATCAAAGGAATTCCTAGTGATGCAAGCATTCAAAGAAATCCTCCGTCCTACTGTTGTTTTTTAGTTAGTTTAACAGGGCAGTGGCCTTTTGACTTTGCTATCTTCTTTCTTTGTGCAAGTGTTAATTTATTTGAATTTAGAAGTTTTGGGTTTTTGTCACTAGGAACAGTTGCCGTTACCACTTGCTGCTTTTTATCACTGGGAACAGTTACCATTTTATTACTAGAAGCACATGCCAGTACGTCTTGCAGTTGTTTTTGTGTTAGTTTAATGGTGCAGGAACCTTTTGACTTTGCTATTTTGCTTTTTTGTGCAGCTTATAATTTATTTGATTTTAGAAGTGTTTGTTTTTTATCAGCAGGAACAGTTACCATTCCATTTCCAAATATTTTACCAATTCCAGTACTTGCCAGACCACTAAGTGCCCCTGTTGCTAAAGGCCGTAATATCTTTGGAGCAAATCTAGCAACTGTTGGTAAAATTGTTTTAGTTAGCAAACCAGCTAATGCACCTAAAAAGCCTCCATTTTTAGACTGAGACCTCATTTGCGATTTTGAAATATTTATGTCTAATCCCCGCCCGCTAGATCTAGCTTTGTTGATATTGTTAATCTGAGTAGTTGTTAGCAGCAAAGGGAAATTCCCAGTTAGTTGGTTATGTTTTAACCTGAGTGTTAATTCACTCTTGTCCTCATAAGCCCTCGCTAAACTCTGTTTTTGTCCATCTGTTAAATTTACTGAATAATTTACGTAAGTCATATATATTATAAGTTAGATTAAACTATTACCAATTCATTGCCGACAGTATCAATAACTACATCTACTTCATAGAGAACCAGAGCATAAACTTTATATCTAGCGGTAGGAACGTTGTTTAGTTTATATCTCAAACTTGGTTGTTTTGGGTCAACACTGACTTCATTTTCCTTGTAACTCAAATCGAAATATATCATTCCGGAGAGATTTTTAAAATTACCCACATTGAGTAAAGTTCCGGTTTTATTATCATTTTGCTTGTAAGAATAATTAATACCATCTCTGAATATTCTTATGATATTATCGTAACTGTATTCTGTTTCTGGATAATAAACTCCATTTCCAACTTCCAATCTAGCTGATTGTAAATAGCAATTCGCATCAGCAGCATTTATCATAAACGTATCCAAAAGGTGAGGATTTTGTGTTTGAAAAGAACTCTTGTCAGCCCTTTGTAAATACACAAAAACGTGTTTTGGACTTTTAACTCCAGCTGTTATTCTAAATGTGGATTCAGTTAGTTGATAACTTCCGCTCTCTTGTATCATTTCACGGAGGTAAGTCCATCTTGTTGATATCATATGATTTGTCATTATGTAACTTAAACCATCTGAGTTAAATATCATTCTGGGTATCCACAAAAGTAATTTATTAATAATTACTCGGCCATCATCACCACTTGATTTGAAAACTAACACATTATCATCTGTCAGTTGCAAGCTGATTTGAATCTGACTAGGAGGAAGCATGTTTGTTTCCAAACCTCCAAAGAAGGAATATTTATTTAATGTGATTATAGAGTCAACTTTTTGATTAGTTATGATTAAAGCATGACGAGTATTAAATCCCGGGTTATAACCAGCTTGATCATCTCGAGATTCTGCAATATCTGTACTATCTAAATAAAAATATTCGTTTGTTCCAGTTGTCTTTGCATAGTCATCAGAAATTTCAAGCAAGCTTTTGATATTAACAAATCTGTGAAGATTATTTCCATCGTAAACTATTTTCCCATTTTGTTTTACTTGCATTTGATCAATCAGTGAAGCTGCATCGTTAATTAAAGCAATTCTGTCAGCGTCTGCGAAATTGGCTCCATCAAGAAGTTTGTTTACTTGAAAATTGATTTCAAAATATGCATTATACCAATCAAAGTAAGAACTTCTGTCATTTAGTGTAAACTGATAACCAATTTTCATTTGTCTGGTATTATTTCCTGGTCGTGTTACGGGGGTGTCTAACTGAATAGGCACGTGTTCATATCTAGTATTATATTGATTACTTCGAAACATCTATGTATACTAGTAATTAGATTAATTTTTATTAATTAATCGATTAATTCTCACATGAATTCCCCTTCCGGAAAGTAATCTATTAATTTTTGCATTTGCATCTTCTTCAGTCCCAGCTACATCTTCTTCAGTTTCAGCTAGAACTTCTTTTTTGTTATCAGCCTTTGTAAGTTCTTTTAAAATCATCTCTCCTTTTGGTTTACTAGGTTTAATAACTGAAACTAATTTATCAGCAGCCATTTTTCCTACTTCATCTCCAAGTTTTATAGAGCCGCTTTCTATGATTTGCTTGCCAGCAGTTTCTAATGCTTTCTTGCCTGCTGTTTTCACAGACTCGCTGAATATCTTTGATCCGACTTTTGAAAGAATGTCAAATATACCAGCTCCAGTTAATCGATCAACTTGAGTATATGTTCCCGTGCTAGTGTCATAAACTTTTTTTAAACATACCATATAACTTATATTACATTAATTCCTTCAAAACAAAACGGAATGATGTGTGGACACCATTAAGATTAATAATCTTACCAGAAAAATCGGTAATGTAAATATTAATACTGTTAATGATTGTTTTGTTTACTTCACAGAACCTGACTCTTATCGGTTCGTCTTTGAAAGGATATGATCTCGTAAGATCAGTTGTACTTATTTCATAAATGACATCCCCGTATGATCCATCAACAATAGAATTACTTATCAAATCACGGTGGATATACAATGTATCGATAGAATTTGTTATGTTTGGTGTCACAGTTCCAAATTTAGTTTCCCTAATAACCGCATCTTTGTCAAACCCGATCAAGGCATGAAAGTTTGTTTCTCTTAAATCAAGCATGAAATAATTATGGATGGTAACCAAGCATTTGAAACTCAATTCTTATCGGGATGGGTGAGTCATCAGTTAAATCATTGTTTACAGTCAATGCTTCTTTTATGTAATTATCGATATCAGCATAACTGTAATTTCCGTTTGCAAAACTAATAGTTTTCCAATCTGTCCCATTGTGGTACCTTATCACTTTGTTATTAAAATCTTCACTAATATTATACCACGAGTAAGTCATGGAATTAATCTTATCGAGTCCAATACCATACTGTTTGTTCCTACCTAATATTAATGGTCTGTCAAACACAGTTGTAAAATTACTCGGTGTATTTGAGCTATTAATTATTGACGCTTTCTCTGATGATAATACAATTTTTTGTTCCATTATACATATAAGTAGATAAAATTAATCAACTTTGTAATACAGTTTAAAACTTGATTTTTCAAAATTGAAAACTTGTGTAGTGCCACGTTTTATTCTCGGAGAGATGGTCCAATATTGAGATTCTGGAAGATATACTTCTGATGTTTCTTTTAGTATTCGTTTACCATTTTCTATTTTTGGTTAAACACGCGGCTCATCAGCACCTATATTAAACAAACTAAACCATTCTATACCAATGTCTGTATGTGCAACAGTATATGTAAGGTCTGCTTCAACTATATAACGCCCGGGTTTTACAATTATTGCGCCGAGGGGACGTGTCCCAACACCGAGATATTCTGTAGCATATATTTTACTTTTTATAAGCGGATTGGTTACAAAAGTAAATGCTTCGAGAAAACTATCACGTTTGGTTCTTTCGAGTGGTTTTCGTGTCGGGTAGACGCATAACCAACGCTATCTTTTATAATACTAATTCCGTCTATTGTAGCTTCAAGAATTAGAATTCGACTTAAATAGTCTACTTTTACTTTCAACCCATCAATTATACCAAGAATTGCCGTATGCCGGCTGCCAGACTTTTGATTAAACTGTTTCAATGAAGCTATTTCGCCATCAAAAGCTGTGTTTCTTGTTTCCTGGGCAGCTTTCAATTGCTTTGAAACATCATCAATAGCAGTCTCAAGTTTATCGGTGTTAACCAGTTTGCTCAGTGCAGTCTCAAGTTTATCAGTTTCGACCAGTTTGTTCAAAGCAGCCTCCAGCGACTTATCGTCAACCATTTTCTTTTTAATATCTTCAAACTCTTTGTTGATATCAGCAACGTTGGTGTTTATCTGCTCATTTAATATTTTAATTTGAGTTATTTCGGTAGTAAAAGCAGTTCTCATTTTTTTTGAAGCATCAGCAATAGCAGTTTCAAGTTCATTATTGTCAACCATTTGTGTATTGATTTCTTCAATCCGTGTATTAATATTTTGAACACCAGCTCTTATTTGTTTACTTAATTTCTTGTAGTTTTCACTCTCTTCCAATACATCTTCTTTCTTTTCTAGCTCTTTAAAAGCATCACTCAAAAGTTTTATTTCATCTTCCAATCCATTTTGAATTTCAATCATTTTTTCACGGTTTGCTTGTAACTTTGTTTGTATCAGGCTTAGTTTATCATCAACACCTGTTGTTAAATCTTTCATCATGTCCGGAATTTTATCAATATTATAATCACGTATGATTTTTGCTACTCTTCTTACAGTAAATTGCTTTGTTGCTGCATCACCTGCTTTTTCTGGATTACCAACATTGATAATTTTATTATTATCCATGTTAAGCTCACTTCTCAAAACATTTTCCTGGTTTCTGCCTTTGTTAAGATAATTAACCAAATGTTTTTGTTTTACATACTCAGACAGCACAATACCAAAATTTGTAATATTGACACTGCCAGTAGTAACTTCCTCGCCAAGATCATTAAAACGTCCCATTATATAATATGATTAGATTAAATTTCACCGTTGAAGTTACGCTTTACTAACTTCCTAGGGCGATCCAGATACAGAAAGTCGTACTGCTTGTCAGTCGCTTTTCTGTACTGCTCTTTGCTGACATCTTGTTCTTTGGAAAGCATACCCAGCTCGCGATTAACCGGAGTCGCGAAGAAGATGTAATGAGAACAGTTCAACCGAATGTCTTTGGGAGTTTTGTAATAAGATTGAGATAAATAAATTACACAACAAATTTTGTGTCTTCCCTGGATGAAATAATTAATAATATCGTTTTGATTACGCTCGCAAACATAATCATCAAAAATAGCTATCTTTTGAGCATCAGAATCCAAATCATTCACAGGGATAACTTCATCATTTGAACATTCTAATATGTCTTCGACTGGAATTTTATTCTTTTTTGTTATCTTTTCAAGTTTTTGTGATAAGACCTGATACTTGGACTGCTCTAAGTTTTTAGCAAACAAGTAAATCTTGTCGTAGTAAACCAAAGGTTTCAGCAGCATGTGAACTAGTGTGTTCGTCTTGCCAGATCCTGAATTACCGCAAATTAACATTCTAAAACAACAGTCTGGCATGAAGTTCCATATCTGTTTAAAATTACCGTTTTCTGTTTTCATATCATAGTTTGGAATTTCCATTATAATAATAGTCAGATAATACTTGTCTTAACTTACATTAACTTATCTTAATTTAATCTAACCTTATATTATACATGTCTTTGTTAAAATGGAAAGAATTAGCAAATAAAAAGCGAAAAGCGAGTGAGCTTGTCAAAGAATACGAGAATAGAGTTATCCAAAAAAGACTAGAAAAAGGAGCTAGTCGTGATTTATACACAGAAGTATTTAAACCTGTGACTAGTGAAATAACAGAGCAAACAAGGCGGCTGGCTGAACATTTGATTACCCTTCCGTTAATACGTCAACAGTTGGCTCTTCTTCCTGAGGCAATACGTCCGCAATTACTTGCCCCGCCTGATCGTGGAGCTATAGCGCCACCACCACCACCACCACCACCACCGCCGCTACCATTGCCGCCGCCACCGCCACCAACGCCACACGCTTTTAAAAAAACAGCTGCCAAGAAAACCACAGATCCTAAACCATCGTCGACTGGTTACCAAGAGGAACTAGAGCAGGCAATAAAGTCTGGGCCAAAATTAAAAAGTGCTTCAGACAGAGTGCTCAGGCCAAAAGCTGCCGAACCCGTGGAAGCATTATTTGAAGCAATCAAAAAGAAACGTACATCAATTGATCCCGGGGATGAAGAAATAGAAGAAGAACCTGCCGCGAGGCCTAAGGAACCCAAACCGGTGTATGATATTGACTTAGATGCTGGTATGGATAAAGACGTACTTAATAAGTATGGCTTGCCAATGCCAACTGAAATACCAGGTATTACTGATGGGAATGCTGATTATGATGAATATATTCAAAGGGCTGATGAGATACACAAGGAAATAACTCCCAAGATAAGAGGTCTAAAGACAAGAATAGACAACCTCAGCGAAGAAAATCTCAAAGATGGGTGGGAAAAGGCAACAACCATTGCGACTAAAACTAAATATTTAAAATTACTCAAGGACCCCGATGGCGTCAAACAAGAGATAGCTTCACTTGCAGAAGAACATAATAAAAAAGCAGATGAGGTAAATGCTTTGGGTTTTTATATAAAAAAGTTGCCTGAGCGGATTCAAACAGCTAGCGAAACTATACAAAAGACTGGCAAAGGAATGCAACAAAATAAAAATTCCTACAAAGTTGACAAAGATGGCCACTATGGAATGTTACAAATTGATTTACCTAAGCTTATTGGTTATCACAAACTTATTGCCAAACAAGGAGAAGCAGTTGTGCTAGATATGAAAGTAGATGATAATTTTATAGACTTGATAACAAAGCGTTACAACAATGGAAAAACTTATTCAAAGCTGTCTCAGAATGCTTTTAAGAAACTAACAGAATTATCTGATTTACCAATTCACAAAGGTTCTTTAAAGTTCAAAAAGATTTTAGGAGGTTGTGTTGAATATTACAATAGCCCCGAAGATTTGATAGATGATCTAGAGTTGGTATGTGGAAGTATCGAATCAGGAAATAATAGCCCACAGCTGATAAATAAAGGTATTAGCATAATCGATGAATTGTTAAAAATAGATAAAATATCACCCAAAGAACACGAGCAACTATTTTCTAAATATCTCAATCAAAGTATTGTCTAACTGTAATTATACATGAAAACCAAAGAAGAATTAATTGATCACTTGACGCGACTTGTGGCTGCATACAGACGCAGTTATAAATTGTGCGGTATTATAAACACAACGTTACAGATTGCCAGTGGAATAATTGGTTGTGGTGCTGTCCTAGCATTAGTTCCAGCAATTCCTGTTTTCATAGCTGTAGTTGGCGCAGTTCCTCCAGTAGTTGCTGTTTTAGCAAGTAAAACAAGAATAGCAGAAAAAAAGACTTTGTTAAAAACACATCAGGAGTTTTAAGCAACTTTTATCATATGTCCAAACAACAACAGGACTAGAAAATGATGAAGAGGTAATTAGGATTACCTTCAATAAAATATTAGAGATTCAAAAGAATGATAACTTTACAGAACCTCTGGAAATGTATATGAAAAGATTCAAGTTAAACGGCCATGGCATTCAGTCGTAATTTGACTTGTTTCCATATCCTATCGTACTTGTCTCTGGTTGATTTTGTTTTAATCAGTTTTGTTTCTTTTTCTATTTTTAATATTTTAAATATTTTTTGAAAAATGTATTCAAATTTGATTGATCTTTTTCGGTCTTCTATCTGATCCAAAATCTTTACAATTTTGTAAAACAAATCTTCAAATCTTTGCCTATTTTTAGAAGACAAATCAAATGCTACCAAGTATTTACCCAAATGATACTTCCTGAGGTAAATAGTTTTCTTTTGGTTGTAGGTGCAACCTGTGATAAGATTATAACCATTGTGGGTACCACAATTAAGGCAAACACGCTCGTTATCGAAAACTTCACAAGTATCGGTACAATTCACACATGCGTATGTACACTTGTAACACAGCTTGGCTCTGGTACAATATTTACAAAGCTTCTTTTTATTAGTTGTGTAAAATAAGATGCAATCTGTGCACGCCCCAGGAGGATCAATAATATCTAAAACTCTTTCACAATATTTACAATTCATTATATTATACTTTAGCATCATATATTTAAATATAGGCTTAAAAAATATTATCTTATGTAATATTATAATGGAACAAGTAGAAATTGAAATCAACAACTTTAAAAAAGATCAAATAGCACATGCCCAAACGGTTGATTTTGAAGATGCGAGTAAATTAGATGCTGAGCTTTTAATTTTTTCAAACTTTCAAGATTTGACAGAAAGAATCATAACAATGACACAACAACTAAAATTATCATGGAAAATAAAAAAAGGAGATATAAACAAACTACGTTCTTTGTGTAAAAAACAAATTTCAGAGGCAACCAGTTACCATCCAACTTTATACAAAGTTTCTTTGTTTCTTTTATTGCCCACTATGATGTTTTACTTGAACGAGGAATTAAAATTATTATGTACGGATAAATAAAAAATAATATAATCTAACCGGGGAATAAATATTTTACTTTAAATTAATTAATTAATTAATTAATAGGGGCTTAAAGAAATAATCTCATGTAATATTATATAATGAATATCCGAGAAATTGAAACATCCCCAAAACAGTATAGCAAGGTTTTTAAAGTAAATGTTGTCAGTAATGATCCGCTCAGACAACTACAAAAAACACAATCAAAAGTTGTGAACTTTCTTAAAAAAGAACTAAGAAAAACAGGTGGATTTAAATTAAGCGTTGATAAAAAAATTACTTTAAAAAAAATAGTAAGTTTTGGTATTATATACAAAACAGCTTACTTTGCCTCAAAGGCTGCAATAATATTAAATAAAAATCAAATATCAGAAGCATTAGACAAAGCACGAGAAGAAATTATAAAAAGAATTGGAAATTGGCTTCAGTTGGGAAGTGGTTGGCAAATTGAATCAGTAGATGCACACTATATAAATCGAATAAAGTATCAGCCTCTACGAGGTAGCTCTTATTTGGATTTACCAAAAGAACTTGCTAATTCTAAAAAAGGATTAATAAATATAAAAAATGAAAAAGATAATGAGTGCTTTAGATGGTGCCATTTGGCTTATAAATTCCCGGTCAATAATAAACCACAAAGAATAACAAAGTACAAAAAGCATATTGATGATCTTGATTACAAGGGAATAACATTTCCTGTTACTATCAAACAAATCCCAAAAATAGAAAAACAAAACAACATTTGTTTTAACATATTTGGATATGAAGATAATCAAGTATACCCTTTGTACATATCAAAAAATAAAGTAGAAAAAACATGTGATATGCTTTTGATTGTCGAAGAAGAAAAAAATCATTACGTATGGATAAAAAACTTTAACAGTTTGATGTATAATCAAACAGCACACGGGTGTAAAAATGGTTTTGTAAAAAATGCTTGCAGTGCTTTACATTAGAACGTGTGTTAAAAAAGCATGAACCTGATTGTCTTTCACTTAACGAAAAACAAGCAGTAGAGATGCCAAACAAAGATGAACAAGTTAAGTTTAAAAACTACGACAGACAGCTAATGGTTCCGTTTGTTATATATGCTGATTTTGAAGCAGTAACTGAAAGTATTTCTTCAGTATCGAACAATCCTAAAAAATCACACACAGAAGCATATCAAAAACATACTGATTGTGGTTATGGATACAAGGTTGTTTGTTGTTATGATGATCAATATTCAAAACCAGTTGTAACGTATAGAGGACCTGATGCTGTTTACAAGTTTCTAGAAAAAATGATAGAAGTAGAAAAGTGGTGCAAGAAAACTATGAATACGCATTTTAAGAAAGATTTGGTGATGTCACAGGAAGAAGAAGCTAGATTCCAAAAATCTAAATCATGCAATATTTGTGGTAATGGTTTTTCAATAACTCTTAAAAAAGATGACCCAAGTCGTACAGTAGCATATGAAAACTCCGTTAGAAAAGTTAGAGATCATTGTCATATAACTGGAAAGTACAGAGGAAGCGCTCATGACATATGTAATATTAATTTCAGATTGACTAGAAAAATACCTGTTGTGTTTCATAACTTGAGAGGATATGACTCTCACTTCATAATGCAACACATCGGAAAGTTTAAACAAAACATAAATGTTATACCAAATAACATGGAAAAGTATATGGCTATCATGTTAGGAAAAAGTTTAGAATTTATTGATAGTTTCCAGTTCATGTCTCAATCATTAGATAATCTAGTAAAAAATGTTCCGTCGTTTCAATACATATCTCAAGAATACAGTGGTAAAAAGTTAGACTTGCTAAAAAGAAAAGGCGTTTATCCTTATGATTACATGAACAGTTTTGAACGCTTCGGGGATACTAAGTTACCCGGCAAAGATAGCTTTTATTCTCAATTAAATGATGAGCACATTTCAGATGCGGAAATTTGAACACGCTAAAAAAATATGGAAAACATTTAAGATTAAAAATATGGGAGAATATCATGATCTGTATCTTAAGACTGATGTGCTGCTGCTGACAGATGTTTTTGAAAACTTTAGAAAAATGTGCATTGAGTATTACAAATTAGATCCTTGCCATTACTTCAGTAGTCCTGGGTTAGCCTGGGATGCGTGCCTCAAGATGACTGGTATTCAACTTGACTTAATCACTGATATTGACCAATATTTGTTTGTGGAAAAAGGATTAAGAGGTGGTACGAGTTATATTGCAAATAGATATTCACAGGCTAACAATAAATATATGAAAAACTATGACAAGAAAAAAGAAAGCAAGTACATCATATATCTTGATGCCAATAACTTGTACGGGTGGGTCATGTGTCAACCGTTACCTACTCGCAAATTCAAGTGGGTTGATAAGTTTGAAAAAGGAAAATCAAATTACATTGTTGAGTGCGATATCGAGTATCCCGAAAAACTACATGACTCGCATAATGATTATCCTCTCGCCCCAGAAAGTTTAAATATAAAAGATGAGTGGTTGTCAGACTATTGTAAAAATTTAAAACAAAAGTTTAATCTAGGAAATTGTAGTGTTAATAAACTTGTTACGACGTTGAAAAATAAAGAAAAGTATGTCGTGCATTTTAGAAACTTAGAATTGTACAAAACGCTTGGATTAAAGGTGACAAAAATACATCGAATACTACAGTTTGACGAATCAGAGTGGTTAAAGACATACATAGATTTTAATACTACCAAGAGTACAGCTGGTAAAAATGCTTTTGAAAAGGATTTCTTCAAACTGATGAACAATTCAGTTTTTGGGAAAACTATGGAAAACTTGAGAAAAAGAATTAATGTTAAATTGACTCACGACGAGGTGGTTCTTTTAAAATATGCGGCAAGACCTTCATTTATTTCTTGTAAAATGTTTAATAAAAATTTATTTGCTGTAAACAGAATAAAAGAACGATAAGTTTTAAATCGTCCTATTTATGTTGCCATGTGTATTTTAGACTTGTCAAAATATTTGATGTATGATTTCCATTACAACTTTATCAAAAACAATTATGATAAAAAAGCTAAGTTATTATTTACTGATACCGATTCCTTGTTTTATGAAATAAAAACAAAAGATGTGTACGCAGACTTTTACAAGGATAAAGAACTGTTTGATAATTCTGATTATGATCCAAAAAGTCAGTTTCATTTTAATGATAATAAAAAAGTTATTGGCAAGATGAAAGATGAAACGTGCGGAATACCCATTGTTGAATTTGTTGGGTTGCGAAGTAAACTATACTCGTATGTGCTGGATAACGAGGTTAGCGCAAAGAAATGCAAGGGTGTTAAAAAGTGTGTTGTTAAAAAACAGAGAGCACATGATGATTACAAAAAGATTTTGTTTACGGCAACAGAAGCTCATCATGAGATGAAAGTTATTAGATCACAAAAGCATAACATAAGCAGCTATGCAATAAATAAAAAAAGTTTATCAGCTTATGATGATAAACGGTACATATTAGATAATGGACAAGATACGCTAGCAAACAAGTAAAATACTCCATGGTAAAAAATGATATGCAGAGCGATGATGAAGACTACTGCCCGGTTCCGTCTGACTTTGCGTAACGAGTTGCAAATGCTATTGAAAAACTTCGCCGAAAGTAGATTCGACGAAAGTAGACATAAAATAAAATTGCGCTCTCCTAACGAGTTGCAAATGTTATGTTATTAAAATGGCAAACCGGATTGATTAGTAGTATAGAAACTGGTAGTACGAGGCGGAGTTTTCCAGAGCGGGGTTGCTCGGGGTGTAAATGAGAGTTACGCCTGAGTTCCCCCTGGCATATTTCATTAGTTGTTCTCATTCCCCGCGAGGGAAAACTGGCCTGGTACCACCAGTTTCTATACTACTGATATTGGTCTGAAACTTGGTATGTATATTATCATATAAGCCACCTACACACCAAGTTTCAGGCCAATATCTCATTCCTAAGTAAAGTCATTGAGCTGAAATCATTGTTCTATTTTTAGCAACAGTGACCTTAACCTTGACCCAAGTGACCCCAAATGTGCAATCCCAAGCTTCCTTTTCATATAAGCTCAATTCCTCATTCATAACTAAAATTAATGAGGGGAACTGCTTTTTTTTCTATTTTTAATAACAGTGACATTGCCCTTGAACCCTGTGGCGTCATGCATTCCATATAAGCTACCAACATACCATGTTTCAGGCCAATATCTCTTTACTAAAGAACGTTATTGAGCAGAAAACATTTTCTATTTTTAGTAATACTGACCTTCACCTTGACCCCAGTGACCCCAAATACAATCCCAGCTTCCTTCTTTTCATATAAACTGCCTACCCATAAAGTTTCATTCCAATATCTCATTCCTAACTAGTTATTGAGCGGAAAACCTTTTTAATATTTTTAGTAACAATGACCTTGACCTTGATCCCATTGGCCTCAAATGCAATCCCAAGCTTGCTTTTCATATAAGCTACATACACACTAAGCGTCATTCCTAACTAAAGTTATTGAGCGGAAACAATTTTTCTATTTTAGTAACAGTGACCTTGACCCCAGTGACCCCAAATGCTATCCCAAACTTGCTTTTCAATAAGCTACATACACACTAATCGTCATTCCTAACTAAAGTTATTGAGCGGAAACATTTTTCTATTTTTAGTAACAGTGACCTTGACCCCAGTGACCCCAAATGCAATCCCAAGCCCAAGCTCCCTGTTCATATAGGCTATGTACTCATAAAGTTGTATTCCAATATTTCATTCCTAACTAAAGGTATTTTGCGGAAACCATTTTTCTATTTTAGTGTCAGTGTATTTTGTGTATTTTTTACAATTTATTTTGCCATAGCAACCTCATTTTTTTACATATTAATAAACAAAATGATGTGCATGATCTCCTCACTGCCTTTTTCCTACACACACATTTTCATTAAATAATCTTAAGCATTTCGTTTGTTGTCAAAGGATCCATATATTTTGTGCTTTTTTACTATTTCCGTTGCCATACCAACCACCTTGTTTGTCAAATCAACAAAATAAAATAACGTGCATAATCTCCTCATTGTCCTCTAACATGCAAAGTTTCATACATATATTTTAAGTAGTTTTCTCATTATCGCAGGATCCCTGACTGACTGACGGACTGACTGACGGGCTGACTGACAAAGGTGACAATGCCCAGTTGGTTGTACTTCTGAATTCCGAATTCGGCATTGTCACCTTTCTGTGTCTGGGTTTTATTTATATAGCCAATGTAAGCTAATTAACAGGCAATGCAAGTATATTTATGTCTGTCTATATGGACTGTATATAGGTTAACGATTTTACCAGGAAAACAATATCCTGCCGCAAAAACGTTTTCAGCCCGAGGGCCTAAAATCTCAACCTATTTATTTTATAGAGATTTTAGTTCAATATATTATTTCTAAAGATTTCAAAATATGGATTGGATTTTTCGTATATCTGTTACTCACGTGTAAAAGTGTTTACTGACTGTATACTCTAATAATGTCACTTTATTATGCAGATTAATAGCAAGAGAAATATTTTAATGTGTAGTAGTATTTTTATACGGAACTAAATCCCGTTTCTATACGTTGTATTCTGGGTTGGTACCAGATTACAATCTCTACCCAGAGTACACTCGTTCCTCATTTGACTCTGTCAACGTCAAAGGAAGTAGGGCGACGGTTAGGTGACGTGATTATTCAAAAATGTTATGACGATGTTTATAAAATATAGACCTATATTAAATATTTCAATTTTTATTTCTGGGAGTTATTTTTTTTTTAATAATCTTTTGCTATCGAGCTTCGGTTTGAAACGTTTACATATGCGTTTCGATTGAGGAGACCTAAGTACGTATTATTTTTGTAGTAAAATAGTCCCGATTAAAACTAAATTATTTTCATGCACTATTTCAAATCTTGCAACATCTAATTTGCAGATATTCTGAAAATTATATTTACACAAGAAATAAATACGTTTCAGGCAAACATTTCCAATTTAACAGGTTTTACCAAAATCTTGTAATTAAGTAGTTAGCAGAGATAAATGTGAGTGCAAGGAACGATAACACTGCGTGGAGATTGACCAGATTATATTCCAATTATTTTATAGACGGCTAGACGTTGGGTTGGTACCAAATTTATATAGCCAATGTAAGCTAATTAACAGGCAATGCAAGTATATTTATGTCTGTCTATATGGACTGTATATAGGTTAACGATTTTACCAGGAAAACAATATCCTGCCGCAAAAACGTTTTCAGCCCGAGGGCCTAAAATCTCAACCTATTTATTTTATAGAGATTTTAGTTCAATATATTATTTCTAAAGATTTCAAAATATGGATTGGATTTTTCGTATATCTGTTACTCACGTGTAAAAGTGTTTACTGACTGTATACTCTAATAATGTCACTTTATTATGCAGATTAATAGCAAGAGAAATATTTTAATGTGTAGTATTATTTTTATACGCAACTAAATCCCGTTTCTATACGTTGTATTCTGGGTTGGTACCAGATTACAATCTCTACCCAGAGTACACTCGTTCCTCATTTGACTCTGTCAACGTCAAAGGAAGTATGGCGACGGTTAGGTGACGTGATTATTCAAAAATGTTATGACGATCGATGTTTATAAAATATAGACCTATATTAAATATTTCAATTTTTATTTCTAGGAGTTTGTTTTTTTTTAATAATCTTCTGCTATCGAGCTTCGGTTTGAAACGTTTACATATGCGTTTCGATTGAGGAGACCTAAGTACGTATTATTTTTGTAGTAAAATAGTCCCGATTAAAACTAAATCATTTTCATGCATTATTTCAAATCTTGCAACATCTAATTTGCAGATATTCTGAAAATTATATTTACACAAGAAATAAATACGTTTCAGGCAAACATATTCCAATTTAACAGGTTTTACCAAAATCTTGTAATTTAGTAGTTAGCAGAGATAAATGTGAGTGCAAGGAACGATAACTCTGCGTGGAGATTGACCAGATTATATTCCAATTATTTTATAGACGGCTAGACGTTGGGTTGGTACCAAATTATATTCAAATCAGCCCTTAATAACATTAAAGATTGTTTAATGTTTGGCTTGACGCTGGGTTGGTACCGGACTATATTAGGTTAGCCGTTCATCACATTAAAAATACGTTATATATGGTTTGACGCTGTGTTGGTACCAGACTATATTAAGTCAGCCGTTTAATCACATTAAAAATGTTTTCTCTTCTTTCGTCTATTTCTAGATACTTTTTCTCTTACTAAATGTGGCCTATACTAAATAGGCAGACAGACGCTGGGTTGGTACCAGACTATATTAAGTCAGTCGTTAATCACATTAAAATTATATCACGTTATATTTGGCTTGACGCTGGGTTGGTACCAGACTTTATTAAGTCAGCCGTTTAAATGTCTATCCAAGTTATCAGCATAATGTTTGAAATGGTAGCGTTATTTTGGAAGTACATATATTACTGTCAGTCGGGGATAGTACCCGTTTTTCCGTGGTTCGTACCCGTTTATTATAGCTATTCACGGGGTTCGTACCCGATTTTCATTAAAGAGAATAGCTTCTAACAATATATCTGTACTTCAAAAATACGTGCTTAAACTGTTTTTTACCAGACTGTTCCCAATGAATTATTCAGAAAGAATAAACATTAGGTCAATGAACATTACTATTGTTTTAGTTGTATTTGCCAAACAGCAGAAGAGTACCTAAATATTTTAGGAACCAACAGTCAGAACGAAAACATTCCTCTGCATTTCGTAACTAAGTTCGTCTCGATTTATAGTCAGTTTTTAAATTCATCCCATCCAATCGATTACCTAATGTTGTTCACCGGGCACGTATTCATAAAGCAACTTAAGTTGGAAATATTACTTAAGTCAAAATTTAAGATTTTTACATATTGTTAAATCTCCTTATTAACCTCTCAGGAACATTACAAACCATTTATTTTAAGATAAATATTTAGATGTAGGTTTTATTTATCCATAACCTTATTGAAAATATTAAGAAAACGTTTCAAGAAAAAGGTGTTTAAAAAATTGGACTTAAGTTAGATTTTGCTAAGAAGCTTTATGAATACGGACCCAGGTGAGAAACTCTTTACAAATCTCACGGCAAGTACTTAATCAGCTGTTGCATGATGTGCCACAACACGTGTCTAATCGGAAAAGCCGATTGACGCATTTTCTAATTATCATAATTACAACATGCAGTTAATATGTTATTTGATCTCTCCATATTATATAGTTGTAGTAATATACACCTCAACCACCACCCCACTCCCCTCTTAACAATTAATATGCATAAAAACATCGAATTTGTAGCATTAAGCTATTATCACTTTTGATTTTAGAGAAATTTGTGGCATGTTTGAACGTGTATAATTGAATAAAAATAGATAATAAAAATTATGCCAAACATTTATGGAATTTTACTAGGAAAACACGTTTTGGTGTTCAAATCTGAGTATTTTACATATGCAAAACCCTGCTGGTTACTTAAATGCATGTTGTATTGATGTATATTGCATTATTGTGATAATTCGTCATATTTGTCAAGTGTGTTGCCAAGAAATGTCATTTCATATGACAATTCAAATAGCGTAAAACTAAAGAAAAAAGTCTTTGAATTTGGTAAATTTCAACTTTTTCTATGTATCTTCAAATGTCCATATCTCGGTCAATACTTGTTCGATTTACAAAAAATAAGCATTTTTTAACATGATATATAGCTGAGAATATGAAAACTTTACATTTAAAAAGTATAACCTTTTTGCGTTTAACGTTCTCTTTAACATTTGACGTTGATATTGAAGTTGTATTTTTAATAATAGTTTCTATTTACATTCAAACAGAAGGAACATGCAAGGTTGAAACTATAAACTATAAACAAACATGACTACGAGGACATTTCAAGAAGGTGAATTGTGTTATGCAGTTCAAAATATAACAGTTGATGATGTACCTGTAGCAGTTTTTCCAGTGCCAGTTGATGATTTTCCAGTGCCAGTTGATGATGTACCTGTAGCAGATGTTTCAGTGCATTGTCGTGTATGTAACCCGATTTATATTTTCCATAAAACACATAACGCGTGTACTGTTTCTTTGTTTACAAAATATGAAATACAATGAAGATGGTAATTTGCCTAACGTTTTTAAGACATACGTTTAGCTAAGAACTACATCCATTTCTTGGCAAAGTAATAATTAGGCTTATATTATTTATAGTATCTTCTTACCGATTATAATAAAATTTACTGATACAGTATTAAAATTATTTATTCGGTCAGCAAAATCATTCAATAGCAAAACAATGCTTAATACCCGTACATTAATTTGTTTGATGCTTTTATTATTTTTTAAAACAACACGTCTAAAAATATCGATGTTTTAATATGATTAAATTAAATCCATTTTAGCTTATTGTGAACACTTTTTTCTCTACTTACTTTATTCCCTTTGTGGTGGTTGACTTAAAGCTATATTTGCCATTTAAAGAGAGTCAGAGAGCCATCCTCCTTAAATAATCTTTAATTAATCTCTGTAATATTATTCAAATCAAGTCGCATTTGTATGTGTCTTACATTTTAATATAGGCTGGAGAGAATCAAGATTTCAAAGGTACGACCACTGAGACCAACGGTCAATACCAATATAACATGAGTGACCAATCGGCTGTTCAAGCGGTAAGTTTTTTTTATAATTATATATCACTGAGGCTATAAGCAGTTTAGCCCGTGTTTTTTTGTTTGTAACTTTCTCCTTTATTTCCATATATATCATGTTTTTTTCATATATACATATAACAGTATTATAATATTGAGCTTGAATTGAATAAAACTTATGTAACTCAATTTGATTTGTATTACTAAATTTCTTGTTTTTTGCCTATTTTAGGTTGTACATGTACTGACATTAATATATTTCAACCTATGTTAGAATAACAAAGACAACTTGAAAACTCCAAATGGTAGTACCTGTTCTGGACTTATATGCAAACAGGTTTAAAGTCACAATGATATTTGATTAAAAACTCGAAGTACTTATTTTATCAGTTGAGAAAAAATCTCAACATGTTTTCATTTTAAGATTTATGGTCATTTTGCATTACATTTTAAACACAATTGGTACTTTCATCGTTCCAAAATGTCCTAAGTTATTAATTTAAAGGTAAATGTGATTAAAGGCTAATTATTGGAAGGCAAACCGATACTGTGTCTCCACCAAAAATGCCTGTTTGACTTGTGCTAGATTGTCTTTGTCATGGAAATTCGAAGATTGTGTATACTATTGTCTTTGAAATTGATCTAACTATAAACCAGAATGTACATTACGTAGGCCAAGGTCAATAGTTGTGATACTTTTTGATAGTACTGTGTAGTACTCGTCAACGTGTTTTAGGCTGGAAGTTTGAAGATTCGCATGGTGTCCTAAACTGTAAGTTTGTGTTGCTGTCGTAAGGATATTTTGTGGGCTAACCGCACATATCTAGATTTAAACAGTCGCTGAAGCATACACGGGAGATCCGTATGGAACATGCATGATATACTAGTAATATACAATCCACGTGTTGTTTAATATTTTACTAAAACCCATTTCACCGATAGTATCTGATTCATGCACGTAAGCACTCGCTTTCCGCTGATTTAAAACAAAGCCGAACTGCTATTGGCACATCATCTCTGGGTTTTCATTTTGAATAATTTAGTTTATACAATTATTGAATAATTTAATAACCTGCCACATTTGTTCCTGTTTTGATATTCGGCCTCACACGTCCTATGCATGTGCTTAAAAAAATTAACATAGATCCCGCCTTACTAAATGAGCAACATATCAAACCTCTAGAACGTAATGCACCGTAATATATGTTTTAAATAAATAATCTTCGCTTAAGGTATGCTGTACAAATAATTATATAAAACTGTTACGTGTAAACCAAGTTGTGGGGACAATATCGCCAATATCAAATTTTCTAGTACAATGTTTGAATAGTAAAGTTTCTCAAATAAACTCTATTTTTCTTTAGTTGTCTTTAAAATACTAATAGCCAAAGACTTGATCGAAAACTAAACGAAAAACATTATAATACATATATATATACTCAGTTGCAAAAGAAACTGGACACTTTGACACTTTTACTGTACACCCTATCCTATTTATCAAGCGACATTCCTTTAATGATTTAACCTATTGAAAAACAAATGACAACATGATATTGGCAATGGAATGATAAAAACTCAGTGTCCACTTTCTTTTGCAACTGAGTATAGTATTCACAAAAAACATTATGCACATTTTACATTATAACTTTACTTCAGACTAAAATGGATACTCAAAGTAAAGCCTGGATTGTAAACTTCATAAATATCGATGGAAAACAACCAAGACATGGCGCTGAGAAGGATTCTTCAGAGATGAAAAGCATGTTCAAGGCATTAAAATTTGATTACACATCAGACACAGATCTTACCTGTACGCAGCTGGATGAAAAACTAGAGAAGCAAGTTACTGAATTAAACAAGTCATGTCCAGACAACTTTGCTTGTGTTGTAATGAGTCATGGCAATATGAATAGAATATTGACATCTGATAAAAAACACTTTGAACTAGAAAAAATATTCGCATATTTTGATTCCTGTGAATCACTGAAAGACAAACCCAAACTGTTTTTCATACAAGCGTGCAGAGGTAAAAAACAAGACACAGGACATGACATTAAAGGTTCACATGAGGATGATGATGAGGACGATGCTAATAGTTTCGATGAGGAAGACCAATTAGAGGAAGAAACGAAAAGGATTGGTATTCCCAATCGGAAGAATTTCTTAATCCAATATTCGACCCCACCTGGTTTTGTTGCTAAGCGTAACAGCAAAGACGGCTCGTGGTTCATACAAGAACTTGCATCCATCCTGAAAGCCGAAGACAATTCCGGTATGGGCATTTTCCAGCTTTTGGCACGAGTCAACCATGAAGTAGCCAAGAAAATGACGTATGAGAAAAACAAACAAGTACCTTTCATTGTTTCCACTCTGACAAAAGAGCTATATTTCCAACCAAACCAAAGGTAATATTTCTCCTCGATGTTTTTAAATGTCAGCTATTAGAATAATCGTTGTCAAAATCGTTGTTTCACATGAATTCCGTCCTGCTTATGATAAAAGTGACATGTACAAATCCAAAAAATATATGTGAATTACTGTAATTCGGATATAAATATACGGACGGTCAATGAAAAAGCACCATTAACTCCATAATAATGTTTATGCTGTTGGATTATTCGCAACAAATTTGGAATAAAACTGTTGAACCTATATATTCTTCTTTTTTTTAAGTGCTGAATCTTGTTACCTTACTTGTCTTACATGTTTATTGGTAGGCTTTTATGACAAGCAATTACGCAGTTATTTACCTTGTCAGTTAACATTGTTCACTATGGATACTCATAAAACAGAAAACTGTTCCACTAAATGTCAAGCTGCATTAATCTGTCTCGGAATAAATTCCAATTGGTTTTACCATGTTTACCGGCCTTTTAAACCAGGTTTGCCTTGGAAAACCCGGTTAGGATTTCCTAAGAAAACCTAACCTTGCAAAACCTGGTTATTAGATTGGGGTATGTCGTTCGGGCGGACATGCGGGCGATTGTGCGGCCGGTGTCAACATCTTAGTTTCCGCTCAATAACTTTAGTCACGCATGTGATATTGGAGCGAAACTTGCTGCATAGGTACCTTATATAAAAAGGAAGCTTGGGATTGCATTTGGGGTCACTGGGGTCAAGGTCACTGTTACTAAAAATAGAAATACGGTTTCCGCGCAATAACTTAAGTAAGGAATGAGGTATTAGAATGAAACTTGATGTGTAGGTACCTTATATGGAAAGAAAGCTTAGGATTGCATTTGGGGTCACTGAGGTCAAAGTCAAGGTCACTGTTACTAAATAGAAAAACGGTTTCCGCTCAATAACTTTAGTTGGGAATGAGATATTGGAACGAAACCTGCTGTGTAGATACCTTATATCAAAAGAAAGTTTGGGATTGCATTTGGGGTCACTGGGATGAAAGTCAAGGTCATTTCTACTAAAAATACAAAAACGGTTTCCGCTCAATAAGTTTAGTTGGGATTGAGATATTGGAACGAAACTTGTTGTGTGGGTACCTTACATGGAAAGAAAGCTTGGGATTGCATTTGGGATCACTGGGATCAAAGGTCTTCATTTATGATTTCCTTAATGTTTACTTTAAACAGGGCGTCAACTTTTATTTTGTTTATTTTGAATCGTACTTGAATAAAAATACAATATTTGTTTATGCATTCTCTTATTCAAAGTGCAACATAAATGGGCAATATTTTGAAATTTACTGAATATAATAAATAGGAAATCTTACATGAGTGCTCATTATGTCTCCAGTCTGTCAGGGGAAAAGTCCGGAAAAAATATTTTTTCAACGTCAGGGAAATGCCAGGGAATTTTTAAATTGGTCAGGGAAATTTGAAGTTTTAGCCAAAGTCAGGGGAAAGTCAGGGAAATTTGAAATAAGAGACTGAGGACAGAGGAAGTGTGAATAGTCATCATCATGGTTAGGGCAGTTTCTTCAACTTCGTTTGACATTTTCTGGAGTAAACAACCCTAAAAGCGCAAAATTGTATTCAAAGTTTTACAGTACGAAGATACTGAAAGGGTCTGGCACCCCTTGTCTCCTTAGTTGTTTGACATCAGATTTCTGCAGTGGAACCGACGAGATTTCGTTTTTCAGCTTTCTGCAGTGGAGGATCAGCTGTTTTCTTTTTCAGCTTTCTGCAGTGGAGGGTGAATTGTTTTCTTTTTAAGCATTCTGCATTGGAGGATTTTAAGCATTCTGCAGTGGAGGATGAGCTGTTTTCGTTTTCAGCTTTCTGCAGTGGAGGATGAGTTGTTTTATTTTTAAGCATTCTGCAGTGGCGGATGAGCTGTTTTCTTTTTAAGTATTCTGCAGTAGATGGTGAACACTTTTCTTTTTAAGCATTCTGCAGTGGATGATGAACTGTTTTCTTTTTCAGCTTTCTGCAGTGTAGGATGAGTTATTTTCTTTTTAAGCATTTTACAGTGGAGGTTGAGTTGTTTTATTTTTAAGCATTCTGCATTGGAGGATGAGCTGTATTCTTTTTCAGCTTTCTGCAGTGGAATGATTGCAGATTTGTTTATTTTATAGAATTCATATTGTGGTTAACAACACTAATAAGGCTTACAACCATTGTTTTGTTTACTTTAGTGACAACACATTTGTTTAATTTCCTTTTAATACCAACATTTCAACCTTTAACAAGTCCAGTAGGAACATCTTTTGTTGTTGCAACATTATTTTCATCTGCTTTAAATGGAAATCTAACATATCCTGTATTTATCAATTTGGAAATAATACACTTATCCCTAATCCATCCAAAGTATTATTTGGCTGATTAGACTGTTTGAAAATTTTGATTGCTTAGACAGGATACATTTTAGCCCATACTGTCTGATAAGTTTATTCTGATCTAACAATCTTTAAAACTATTTTTTTCAAGAGAGCTGTCTGTCAGTTCAACACAGGTCAAAACACATAACTTGCACCACGGATTCTTCATATTCAGCAGCTTTAGTTTGTGAAAAGTAGTAATGCCCAACATAACATCAATAGTCAATAGTTTCTATTTAGCACACATGTTTGACTGATTTAGCTATACTTAGTGACTGATAGATTTAATGATAGCAGTACCATGAGTATAAGTAACATCGTATTAACCCAATAAACCAGAGCTTACTTTGGATGAGCCGTTTATTCATTATGACATACATATCTTGTAAAATCTACAATAATAACAAAACATCACAGCTGGTAATAACGATTTTCAATTATTCATAAAACTACGATAAAGGTGGTTTGGGTTGTCTGGAGGGGAAAATGGAGGCCATCATTTATTAATCTAGCACATAGAAGATCTTTAGAAACTCCCGAGACTATAATAAAGGAGATTTTGGTTGACTCGAGGGGAGGATGGAGGCCAACATTTATTAATCTAGCTCGTAAAAGATCTATAGAAACTCCCGAGGCCATAAGAATTTGGTCATGTAAAAATGATTTTTGGTCAGGGAAATGTCAGGGAAATGTCAGGGAAATTTACATCATCTTCTGTGTTCTATCCCACTTTGTGGAGGGGAGACTTACTGTTTTTGTGCTGTCTGTCTGTCGTCTGTATGTCACAAACTTTGTCCGGACTAGTTCTCCTGAACCCCTGGTTCTGTCTGTCGTCTGTATATCACAAATTTTGACCGGACTAGTTCTTCTGAATCTCTGGCCGGATTTCAATGAAACTTTTCAGGGATGATAAGTCCCAAGCCTAGTTGTGCATGTCATCGCCGTGTTCCAATTGAATGATTTCTGGCGGAGATATGGCCCTTTAAAGGTTTAATACACAAACTTTGTCCGGACTAGTTCTCCTGATCCCGTGATCGCATTTCAACGAAACTTGGTAGAGATGATCAATGTCAAGCCTAAATGCACATATCTTCGTCGTGTTCTAGTTGAATGACTTTTTGGCGGATTTATGACCCTTTCCCCGGCGGGGAGACATCTGTTTTTACTAAAAACAACATCTAATTTAATATTGAATGAGTTGGCAAAAATTATATGATGCGAGCATTGGTTTGAATCATATCATTTTAGACAACAAGTTTATCATGTAACTCATAGTTTCACACAGCGTCATATAAATTCAGAAAAAGTGCCTTAACGTGATGTCAGTGACATTAAGTAATACGTCTGGTTGATTTTCAAAAATATAGAATTGTTATATTACACTCCGTATCGATAATGGGCCATAACTTAAGTTTAAATGAGATATTGAAATGAAACTTGGTTTGTAGGTAGCTTATATGGGGAAAAAAGCTTTGGATTTGCATATGATGTCACTAGGGTCAAGGTCAAGGTCACTGTTACTAAAAATAGAAAAACAGAGTCCACGCAATAACTTTAGTTAGAATGACATATTGGAACAAAACTTTGTATATAGGTAGCTTATATGGCAAGAAAGCTTGGGATTGCATTTGAGGTCACTGGGTCAAGGTCAATGTTGCTGTTACTAAAAATAGAACAATGGTTTCTGGGCAATAACTTGAGTTTTTAGGAATGAGATATTGGAACGAAACTTGATATGTAAGTAGCTTATATGAAAAAGAAGCATTTGAGGTAACTGGGGTCAATGTCTCTTTACTTAAAATAGAAAAAATAGTTTCCGGACATCAAACTCATGGTTTCCAGGCAATAAGTTTGGTAAGGACTGAAATAGCATTTCAAATAGAAAACCTGGTTTTCGTGGAATTTCCACGTATCTTGTTATTGTTTGACTTCTGTCAAATTCTGACAGTATTTTGCAAAGAATGTTTTTGAGAAAACGATTTCTTTGTGCGAATTGACGAAAGAAACCCGGAAAGGCACATGCCTTTTATAAGAACAATGTGAAATTCATTAAATCCAGATATGCACGTAACAAATGTTAAATGTCGACTCGTTATGTATATTATATCATATTTTGTCCAAAATGCCTTAAATTCTAACTTATAAAAGGATTTGTTTGTGGTGCGTTTTCACTGACCGTGAGTATAGATAGGTTATCCTTTTTATATACATCTATTGTAAACGTCCCTGTATTAGTCATATGTATACTGTATATATTATATTTTATATTATTTATTTAAATTAGAACGTCGTCTTGGTGTTAAATATCTCAAATGTGTGTTTAACATATATCTTCAAACATCGTACTTGTAATTTACAACAGTTATAAACAGAATTGCAGGTCGTCGTAATTAAATATAATCAATATGAAACCTACCAATACTAATACATTATGTACTAGTACTGTATTAAACTCGATTAAACATATTTACATAAAGAGGGTAAACAAATAGTTGTTACATATAAGTTATTAAATAATTGAAACTTCCTTATTCTTTTACTTAGTTAATAGGTGTTGTAAATAACATTAACTCTGAGATAAAGATATATACCACAGTTAAACAATTAAAATCTACGGTTACAGCTTTATGCCATTTTCAGTTATATTATTATTCGTGCATTATATATTTTATAGTTATTACACAGTTTTTTTACACAAAATGTGCAATATAAAATCTTAACATACCAATCTAGGCAGAAGAGCAATAAATAGTAATATAAATCCATATAAAGTTATAAAATCACGTTATCGTTTTAAATAATATTTTGTTATGAACACAAAATCAATTAGTAAATTAGCACACACTGCCCATTGTTCAGTGAACGGCCAGTGGACATTTGGAAAAGGATTAGTGTATTGGCAACACAGGATGAATGGACTGTGTATCAGTGTGGACAATTTTGTGTATGAGAAATGAATATTGTGGCGAACAAAAATGCTATTATAAACTTTATATGGACTTATTTTACTATTTATTGTTCCTTCTACCTAGATTGATATGTAAAGATTGTATATTGTAAATTCTGTGTAAAAATACTTAGACATGTGTTAGTTCTACAAATTTGCAAATGTTTTAATAAATTCAATGTTATTTACAAAGACAATACTCAAACGTAACACATGCTCATCAGATGTATAAATCAATATTATATAATTAGACAATACCCTTAACATAAAACACCGTTACTGTCCTTTGGTTATCACAATGCCGAATATTAGTCGTATCATTCTGCCGCGAGAAAGGAATGTCAAAATATTGGCCGGTACTTGAAAGGGTTCATAAGCGTCATATAATTATATTTATTATACCTCACTGTAAACGCTCCATGTAAAATCCCCATACCCTGCCGGGTTGATATTTCGCGCTATCACCCTCAACGCGTCATAGCGGGTGATGGTGCAAAATATCAGCCCGCTAGCTTTTTGAAAAGCTCAGTTCTAAAAATAGATTTTTTCAACAACAACACTTTTTTCTTCATTTTCGAGTGTATTAGTATATTAGGAGTATGTGTTCGGTATAGTAAAATAAATATCACATCCTCTTGATCGCCTCGGTCACATTGCATTCTCGGGATGATAATATCCACAAGCACCCTCAAGAGGATGTGATATTTACATAGAATATATCGAGGAATAATTTAGTGAAAAAAACGGTACGTTTAAGAACTAATCACGGACTCTGTTCTACAAATAGTTCGTTGTTGACGGTAATGTTTTTGACTTGTGGTTAAAAGAGTAAACGCCATGAAGAGTTTTGTTTTAAACACTCCATGACTATTAAGGTATATTATTCATACACGCAAATGTACGCTTTGCTATAAAAACAAAGAACAAACGATTTTGCATTGAGAAAGAATCGTATTTATGTATTTTTATTTTCCCAATGTGGTTTTCACACCCAGCAGATTTAGCATCTGAATTAATTTTACTATTGTAAACAGTCACTGAAAGGAAGAACAAAACCAGCAATAACAGTTTTTTAAAAATATATTCAACGAATGTACTCAAATAGTATACTGAAAAATATTCACTTACAGAATACACATCAATAAGTTCCGGTATTTCTTTAAAATCCGGTTTGAGAATCAAGTTCAAATAATACTGTCAAATGTTCCTTTAATCCAAGTTGTCAAGTGTTCATTTAATCCAAATTGTCAAGTGTTTCTTTACTCCAGTTGTATTTTAAGTATTTCCTGGCTACAATAGTCCAAATAATCCAATATCACGTTTACTATAGATGAGCACAATAATTTGTAATATAAATCCTCTAATAATATATTTTAATCAAAAGCATCCAACATATTGACAAAGTTTCTTTTAACCTTATTCTGAACTACTGAATTAAATACTGAACAACTATTAATTTCACAAGGCCGTACTGTCATATAACTCTCTAGAGGTTAATTTCCAATAATATAAACACATTATTTATTTAAACAACCTTTAATGACAGAATCAGCAATAAACATCATATGATGTTGATCGTAAATATATCTTTAACATCTTTTCAGATCATCTAGAAACATCTGTATGTTACTAATTTCAAATGAATGGCCTTGGATGACAAAATCAATAACATGTCAACATCACAACCATAAATACCCACAGGAAACGATGCAGTGTTTTATATTAGGGCATACCACTGATCCATGCCTACCACTGATATATGAGGCCAGCAATGATAGTTTTCTACTTAAAAGGTTATAAGTCCAACAGGAAGAGTAGCATTCACAGAATACAGTCACTCCAACAAGTATTACAAAACAAAGATGATACTAAAAGTACATCACAAACACATTCAGTAAAAAAGCACATCACAAACATATAAGGGCTGACAACAGGGGTACCGCCTTGGAAAGGTCAGTGGCAAAAGGGACCACCGAGGAGTTTAAACCGGTTCAAGGGTGCACCAAACCTCACTATTACCCTGTCAGAATCCCTAAACATCCATGACAGTGTAAATAAAAATAATCCCGCCGAGTTAACCCCATACATTTGAGAAAGCGTAGATAGGTGTTATAAGAAAAAACACAGAAATGTATATAATATATCAAAAAATAAGTCAACTAAGAACCTAATCTCATATGTACTCGATGACTTGTCTGAAGAGCATCAAGGGGAAAACCGTTAAGGGCTCGACAAAACGGAGTGAAGAACATTCATTAAACGGTTCCCGCCTTAAAGGATTAATTCCTTTTTATTCTGATGTTTGAATATTTGTCTAACTGACACTTCTTCATCCGTAGATTATCATTACTTGTCAATAGCTTCGTGAATAGGAAATATGTCATAAACCGGATTGTGAAGCTGTAAATTGTATTTTCCTTTGAGTGCAACATTATATGTCATTTAAAATACATGTTAGTACTTAAACGAGTTGCAGAACTTCTATATCACGTCTCTTTTATTTTAGGGTGAAGGAAATGCAGGTACGTTCATTTTAATTTGTTCATTTAGTCGCGTTACATTTACAAAGGTTAAACTTCATTTAACAATTGCAAAATGATATATAGGGTCCTATAGAAACCACAGCGTCCGAACGCAATGGCATCGTAGTACCGCACTGTACTGCAAACAAGGACTAGAAACCACAATGAAAGAGACAAAAATCAACAGAAAGGGTTCTTCAGCGCCCAAATAGACAAGACAGTGTAAACAAAACTACATCCCATCAAAAGGAATTCTCTAACAAAGTCCACATCCAGAGAAACTAACTTAAGATACACATACAAAATAATAAACATCTCAGGATGTATCCAGAATCGTACTAAACAACCATAGTAGTTGCAGCTAAAGAGAAAACCAATCTAGGGTATGACCAGAAAACCCGAGGGACCAAAGCTCATGCACCCACCTCCCTTAGTTGGGGTTTCAGTAGGTACAATCATAGAGTCCCAAGAGGTAGTCCAGTCATCGCACAAGTGAAAAGTGAAGCGTAATGACTGACTGTAGAGGGGTCAATCACTAAACATACAGTGCGCTGTAAAACCAAAGGGTTATATCCTTTTCTGACGAACTTTCTTATTAAATTTGTAAAGCGGTCAGGAAACCCGTCAGACCCCTTTAACTGACGAAGTTTATAGACCACATCTCTATAAAATGAGGGTTGTGATATGCCTAGTCGCAGAAGTGTTTTAAGGTTAGTGTTGTACTTTTCCAGCAGGCCCTCGTTGCGGCGGTAGAATTTAGAGAAAGATCTACGTAGTTTGTGATAACGAAAACCCTGAAGAAGTTTACTTTAATACTTTAATTCAATAGTTAGGCTTCCGGTGTGGCTTCCGGATAGTACAATTATGGAATGCATTATGTTTTAATATATTTGCAGTATATAGTCAGTTCATGCAACTGATTCAGTAGTGTTATTTTGTTTCAAATACAAAGAAATCAAAATCGCATCGGCTGATATGATATATATATAATTTCGAAATGTGTAGTTCTATTTTATGATTTAAAATCGTTTAACTGTTAGTATTGTTTTGATAGCTTTAACACTACCAAACTCCATTTCAGGACGCGTATGCCATGAAGAACGTGCGCAAAGGAACAGCAGTGATTATCAACAACAAATCGGAACCTCAGGAACAAGATAAAGATATGACGGCGTTAGTGTTTTTTTTTTGTCACCTCGGCTTCGAAGTACACAGATATACTAATAAAACAACCGATCCTAAATCGCTGTTCGAAGCAGCTACTTCAAATAAACAACCATTCGATTGCTTTGTTTGTGTCATTTTGAGTAGTGAACCTCTTAAATTGTTGGATTTTTGTGGATATTTTAAAGAACACAAGGCATTCACTTCAAAACCAAAACTCTTCTTCTTTATCCTTGATGGAAACGTGCAAGAAGAAGATGACGACGACACATCAGAGCAGCCGTTTACGGAAGGAAAACTTCTCGTACCAAAGGAAGCAGATGTTCTTGTAGTTCACTCACAATCTCCAAACAGTTGTATCAAAGGGCAACCGTCTCTGTTTGTGAAGGCATTAGTTTCCACGCGAGGCTGTGAACGCAACTTTGAAAATGACAACCTCGTAGATGTGATAACCCGTGTGTTTGCGAAAATTACTCGAAAGGCTAAAGATATGAAGCATGTTCCGTTCTTGACTTCAACACTGACGAAGAACCTATATCTGAAACCTGTACAAAGGTAAACTAAGTGTATTCTAGTCTTAGCTATGATACTAGTATAGAACATGTTTGGGTCTCGGTATTGATGTTGTTATAAGCATGGAGAATAATAACCTTTTTACAAATTGGAAAAAGAGAAAGTTTCGAAGCGTGGCACCAACGTTGTATAATTGTTCGAATGCACTTCTTACGAGTTTAAATATTCTGCATGTTATTTCCGAAGTTTATAGATAACATCTGTTTCTGTACATCTGTCCGTCACATTTGTTGTTGCCTAAACTCCACCTACATTTGTTAACGGATTGCTTCCAACATGTGTACACTTTTTCCGTGTTATACCCTAATGCATGTATACTTTATACGTTATATGATATTTTGTCTGTGAGATATGTGCATTTAGTGTTGCCATTTTGTTTTATGCCTTTGCATGTAGTGTGTGTGAAAGTATTTGTTGTTTTCATAAGGGAGATGTTACAATTACTGACTATTTTCTATTGAAAACATTTGATTTATATACCCGTATATATCCTATATCCCATCAAGAAGTGTTTTCTTTGCAGGGTTGATACCATTCAACCGGGTATGCGTGACATGTTATTTGACCCTATGAAAGGAGGATGGGTATTGAGGTAAATATACCTAAGAATAAATTCTACTTTCGTTTGTCGATAATATTTTGGTTCTGTTGGCGGTAAACACAGTTTATAAGGTTAGTGCATTGGGCGACTGTCAGAAGTCTCCTCATGCTACGAATCAATAGTTTTATTTTGACCATCGAGCCCAAAATAGGCGACTTTGAAGAATACCACCACGGGGCGTTAGCAGTGATGCTTTTTAATTTGCTGCTCATGAACACTAAAACTGAGTCTGCTACTTTATTCTCTTGTTTGTGTTTATTGCTTCCTAAGGATGTCCCTTTACATTATATATGGTATAATTGTAGCTTGAAACATTTTGAGAAAACATGGTAATTTAATATTGTCCATTAAGGTTATACATGCGTTTTGTTAATTCTTGTTGTAATTTGAATGGTTTGAGTTTATCCCCTGAAAGTGTGAGTTGTAGGGAGTTTACTGGAAGTATCCCGTCTGACCGTCAGTATGTCCTTTTGTTACGTCTTTTCGTTAACACTCTGGTTTACGCACCGAGCATAGATTTCTGAAGTATGTACCCTAATGAAGGTTACTAAGTAGGTTGCGCCTGGACCGAGAGAGATCCCTTTTGCCAATATTTTATCGTGGCAGTTTCATCAAAGAAGATGCACAGGCAATTGTATTGTACAATGATGAGGGGTTTCGGAGATGTCGTTTTATATGTAATTTATTTTGATGTTTTTAGTACCGGTGGCCTATTGAATAAGCTGCGGCGTCGGAACACATAAAACGACACTATCTCTTAGAAACATAGTATTTTACTCAACCGCATTAATAGTTGTCAGAGGAGATGTCCTTGTGTAAAATTTGCTTAGCCCTGGGGGTATCTTAAACGTTGACGATGACGAAAACTATTAGCTTTATATAAAAGTGGTTAACCCAAAAACGAAGCTCTTAAAATAGTATTTCAACCGAAATGAGATTCAAAGGAGATGAATTTTTTAACATTTTCTAAATGTATATATATATTAAGTAACGACAGCCATCTTGACTGACGGCAAGGAATAACACAGAGCATAACTTTAAACATATTGTGTCCAAGTTGCATTAAACCATTGACCGGTTTCAGAGGATAAGTTTTAATATATATAAAGGTCATGTATAGATTTTGATTATGTTTTCCTTCATAAAATTAGTTTTAAAAGATGTACAGTGCTCCTGATGCAATTGATAATAATAATACAATATTTATTTGCTTTGAAATATGCAAATGTTTGGTAATATGAAATGTGTGTAACTACATCCTACAAGAGGCTGCCATGTGTCATTATAAAAATTAACAAATTGAATATAAATTATCAAGGATGATTGGAATTGAAACGAACGCCATGTATAAAATATTGAACATACAACAATCTGATGATAGATCATCTCAGCCATATAAGAGTCAGTAGTGCTTTTAAACTTACATTTAATATTTTAATGGTCATTAGGCAGAAACAGCTAAACAATACCATGTTAAAAGATACAGGGCTGTTATGTCACAAATCAAATCATTAGTTGTATCATACTAGCTACATGCTAGAGTTCTAATGATAAATATACTTTCACACATGTATATTACATGGTGTCATATAATATTTCTATATTGTACATTTAGAAACAAGTAATAATACAAAAATATATCCACTAGATGCATGTATATATGTATAACTCAACAATAACACTGGTAAGAATAGAAAAATAATTAAAGTTACACTTTTTTTTAATTTAATTTCATACAACTATAAATGGGTCGTCTTCCATGAACCGATGAAATGAGCATTGGAAAACAGTCAAACTATGTATTCTGATATTTTTACTTTTGTATAGCTGAACATAAAACAATATTCAGTGCTATTTGTATATTGTAGGTCCGATGCAAAAATCAGTGAATATGTGGTCGTGGGAGACTCAAGACAGTCGTGTACTGTTCGTACCCGGAAAAGGATGGATGCGGAGGTAGATCTTGCGCCAAATAATTGTATTATTTATGGTACTTCTTATGCGGTTAATGTCTTATTTCTCAGCCAGTTTCTCCGTAATACTTATCCAATTTCGGTCGAATAACTTTTTGTTCGTAATGTTACATCGAATATTATTCTAGATGAAGTTAAGTTGATTACATGACACATTTGAGATACGATATTCGGAAATCGTGAATACCATATTCCAAGAATGTTGACTTCCTGCATGTAAGTTAAGTTCGTTGTATTTAAATATGTTAATGTAAATTTTAGGGAAACTCCTCCGGATATCGGATTGTTATATGGTGAAACGGATAAACATACCTCTTCTTACATCGATGGCATGATTTACGATCCTTTACGAAGAGGCTGGATACGCAGGTACATGTATGTTGCGACATTTAATCAACATATTTTGTAAGGGCTTTTTTATGTGGAACATGAAAGACTCTTAACCTGGCTTCTGGCCAAGGAGTAGCAGAACGTACTATGTAGTAGTGTGTTCTTTGTTCGGCCTTAAGAGTACCAATCAGCTTTCAAGTTGTACGACATATTACATATATATGCAATAATATAATACGGTGTATTATGCCGTCTGTTCGTCTACAGATCCACAGTTTAGATGCCCCATAAAAATGATCATTTTTTTCAAAACCACATTCTATCTATCTATCTGTCTGTCTGTCTCTTTCTGTCTGTCTGTCTGTCTGTCTTTTTGAATGAATACAATTCTGGTAGCAGTGCAATTTCGGATGGTAATATATTCCACTGTACGATTGCAATGGGACAGAACGAATACTTATAGTAGTCACTGTAGTCAGCAGTAGTGTGTACGAGGGGTGATCCAACATAACTTGGACTTTTGCTATAACATGTTTATTATTTAATAGTTTACAAAAACATACACACTTTTTAGCAATGTATCCTGTTATAAATAAAATTATATAAAGACATTGTTGTATGCGTCGTCATAGTAACTTACCCATTAACGCGAGAGCGGGCAGTCCAAGTTAAGCTTATTTGTCAAACATAAACTCAAACCTCAAATGTCCATTATTTCATATTAAGCGCGCAAACATCTATGCTGTTTCATTTGCTACTACATTGGTGTCAGTACATATTGCATGTTAAATATTGATGTCATATCCATCGTCGTAAATTAATTATATACTAAAAGAGTATGGGAGTAAACAAGTAACTGTTACTAAACTGATTCGTGAAAAAATGACGTCAAATGAATTAATAAAACACCGCGCTATCATAATTATTGTCTTTCATCTCCCTGTCACCATGTGTATAGGAGCAATGGTGTACCGTTATTTATATATTTTTTACATAATTTTGCATTTTTTACAATCATTGCTATTAATTATTAAATAGTTCAAAGCAAATTATTTTTGTTTTGTTACTAGCTCATGTAATTGTTGATTGTATTGCACCAATAATTTATTGAAACCTTTAGTAGAATAACAAAGATAAATTTAAAACCGAAATTGTTAAGATTTCTTTATTTAGACTGTCCCGTTTTATTGTGAGGACAATAGGGTACTGAAGAGTGTGGTTTGGTGCACCCTAGAATCTGGTTTAAAACGGCCGCTAAACGGCCAGCGGCCTTTTTGCCACTGACTGTTCCAATGCGGTAGCCCTATTGTCAGTCCGTTTGTGTTTGCGATGTCACATGCCTTGCTTATTATTTAAGAAATAGAACATCGTTTACTGTGAATTATCGTTTAATATAACACGGTTTGGAGTTCAATTGTAAACACTAATTTCACGAGCCCGAAGGGCGATTCGGGCTCGTGAAATTAGTGTTTACAATTGAACGACAAACCGTGATATATTATAGATAATTCACCGTAAACGATGTTCTATTTCTATTCTAATACACCTAAAATGTGAAAATAACGCACACATCTGAAATCTTTCGCATTGCTTTGCTTACTCTCCTAACGTTGCATACGTTACAATGCGTAATGCGCAATGCGCAATGCTTATTCTCCTAACGTTGCAAAAATTACAGTGATATATCGTTCAATATAACGAGATATTTTAAACTAGGCTATATAGTGCGGGTGTATTAGAATACCCTGTAATTTGTGTTTGTTTTAATGCCCGTTTTCAGTTGACTGTGTTCAGTGAAATATACATTTTTGGTCGAATTTTATACCTTCTTTAACAAGAAAATGTTTTTTATTCTTACTAGCATTGTGACATTGTTTGCACTGTATACATGAACACAATACATTTTAATATATATTGCAGATCTGAAACAGAAGGAGAATCAGATGAACAATACAAGAGTCTCGGTATTCCAGAGTTGTATGGTCTACTATTTGTTCACGAAAGAGGATGGATAAAAAGGTATGATATTGAATGAAGGGGTGTCCAACTTTCCTGTCAACCCTTTTGTGTTTGTGATGTCTTATTGGCCCTTTTATTCATCTTTAAATGTGTTCTTTGTTTCTGTGTGTTTTTGTGGTTGACTGTCGTCCTTGAATGCTGCTTTTTCTGTTCGATTTTTATATCTATATTTAGATATACATTATATTCCAAAATTGCATGTATATATTACCTTCAGGTAGTTAAACAATTTACTATAAGTAAAAAAACAGTTAAAGAACACTTTAAAAAACTCATTGGTGGGGTCTTGCTCATGCGCAATGGGCTAATTACTTGTCTTTGTTTGCTTGAATGGTGTTTTACGTCTTTTTAGCAAATGTCAGGCCATATATTGTTTTTGAGGTAGAGACTGACAACCCCATTTTTCCAGGATAGAACCAGTAATGTATACCTCCCGCCATCATGATCCGTAAGAATCGATACTTTTTCACTTGACAAGTCGAGCTCCCAGAGTGATTCGAACTCGCAGCGGTTTAAAAATCTTAATAATGTCTTAATAAAAACAAATCACCTTCATAAATGAACGACATTGGAATACATGCACAGTGCAGTCAATTGAATTATAACTGTCCAATGTATTGCAGGAATGAAGATCCAAATATCCCATATCCTACTGGTGGCCATGGTGTTAGCAAAACAGCTTACGTGAATGGGATGATATATGACCCTATGCAGGGAGGTTGGGTATCAAGGTAGACAATTTATCCTGGTACATGTCATGTTACAGATAATGTCGAACTTAATGTATGTTAAACAGAAATGCTATGGTATTTGAGGCTGACATGTTGTAAACTATACATATACTATTATATGCATCATGATCTGCTTGAAATAAAACAGTGTCATAGTGTTAACTATGACCAATCTAATCTTTATATTATACATTAAATTCCACGTATGCGGGATCATCCGTCCGTAAATTTATATTTCTACAATCTATCTAGTGATCTTAATGAGTGCCTGTTGAACCCTTAACCCGCTACGTATATATAATGGACTGTTCTTTCTTTGGCGTTAGAAAAATGATGTGAAAACTGTTGGGTATTTTATAAATATATATATATATATATAAGATTGATATAGAGGATCTTCCATGCCTGCCTGTTTAATTATGATTTTTTTAAACTATATGGATAGAATTATATGACGCGAGGTTGTGCCGAGCATCATATCAGTTATGTTATCACATAACTGCAAAAATGTCTCATAATGAAAATGTATTACTGTAGCTTCCTCACTGTCATGTAACCTGTACGGCTACTGTACGGCTAGCCGATATTGTTATTTCCAAGATGGCGGACACGTCAACATCCGAAAAGTAAGTGCCTTACATTTTTACTCGTTACTTACTTAATTCAGCGTGACTGAATAGATATGTATGCTGACAATTAGTCAAATGATTCCTTTACACTCGGCTGCATAGTATGTAACAAATGGTTTACTACTTTTTGAAAAATCATCGCTGAAGCATGTCATTTGCAATCGAAGCGAGGAGTCCCACCTGATTTGAACCATTACTGGCTTGTTTCTTCATGGATCAAAGCGAAATAACTTGTATTACTTACTTTGTGATGATATATCTAAATGACCAGATAACTAATTTCTTGTAAACTATGCAATAAATAAGCAAAATTCCGATTAAAAAAATATTAGGCTGTACGGTGCGTTACCATTTCAAATTTGCTGCTCAGAACCAAACTCAGTACGGTGCATTACATATATTTGACAAAATTAATTCACGGCGCGCTATGTATAATTGAGGAGTTTTGATGTGTTTAGATGTAGACCATTTCTAAATATTTTGTTCTTTTAAATAAGAAAAGTTGTTTTATTTTAGTTTCAGAGTTTCAAACTTTGCAAGTTATAACAACACACATAGTTAAATAGTTTTTGAATATATGTTGCTCTTTCAGATTTTATGTTGAACTTCGTTGTTCATCTGCATTTTTGTATCTTTTTACAAGAATACTTAATAATCTTAGTTGCAATTCTACAAATTTCAGATTGTAATTAGAAAGAAAAACACATAATATTTTTCTATTTGAAAAAATATGCTTGCCTCCAAGTTTCACTCTAGTGTACACTTTTAGAAACTAAGTCTGGTTATCGAGAGTGATTTGGTTTAAACATATTTTATTTCACATGTTTTTACAACATAATATTTGTACACAATATATACACAATATAAGAAAAATGATTAGAACGAAAGTAAAATACGTATGATGTTCTTTTTCTAGATATAATAATAATTGTACACAATTGATGGCATGTTTAACAAGCTGAAGAGAATACAATTTAAATGTCATGTTATCATCGTTGCTTGAAATGGGGGATCTAACATTATTTATGAAAATACTCAATGCTGATTGGCTATTGAAGATTTTTTTAAAAAGCTATATAGACCTCTGACGTCACGTCCTTTAACCGTTAGAACGGCATTTTAAACGATTTTCAACGTCGATAAACAGTAGGAGCGCCAAGCCGCCGCGGAGGGATATTTACTTAAAAACGTCACGCGCAAAAAACGTAAACAAACTGCGTTTTGAGCAGATTTCAGGATGGCGGTCAAAATGACACCAGTGATGTAAACTGTATTCAACTGACAATGTACAATGATGACACACATAAACAAATGCATCAGTTCGTTTGTTACAGAATGAATTTTAAGTTTTTAAGTGTTTGGTTGATTCTTTTTTATTAAAAATACGATTTCTAGGCTTTTACAAATTACCGATCGTTTCGAAAATTTGAGCTTTTAATCAAATTGATAATTACAGTTTGTTCTTATAGCGAGAAAAAAGATGAAAGCATTAAAGTCAAGAAAAAGTCTTCCTCTACAGGCCTGTAAAATTTCATCAAAATTTGGAAAAAGTACTTTTTTCTACCCAAAAAAACGTTTCATGACCGTTCATAAAATTACAAACAGAAAAGTGAGACTCTCTTCAACCGTGTGCTTCATACAAAAAACTTTCAGAATCATATTTTTATCACTACAATTAAAACATAATTTATACAAGCCATTTCCTTATAAAATAACCATCATTTTCATGGCCTACTTTTAAAAATAAATTTAGGTCTATGTTGTGTTATTGTGAAAATGATTTCAGTCAACAAACATGCGAAAGAGCAAAATGTCATCTGTTTATCGATCGACTTCAATTTTTTTATTTTGTATCTCGATTTGTATGAAGATTTTAACAGCGAGAAAAAAGACAAGAACATGAACGATGAGTTTAATCCTTCCTCTGGCAGTATGTGAATTTTCAAGCGAATTTGAAAAAAGTACTTTTTTCTACCCAAAAAAACGTTTGGTCACTGTTTTACGCAAGCGTTTCGAACGTTGTTTTTGTGTAGTTTTGTTACACGGCATGGAATACGGCATGCAATACATCGGTCAGCTCTGTGTGTGATAAATTCTGAAATTACCTGATATATTGTAGTGAACAGACGGTCGATAAGAGACAAAATATTTATGCTAACATGATATATTTTAAATTCGATTGTTATTGAAAATATTGCAAAAAAATCAATACCGTGTTTCCCCGAAGACCACATTTCAACACAGAATTGTGACGTCACAATGTTTGTACTAGTATAATCACAGGGTGAAAAGGTGTACGCGGACAATTTTTTAAATCTTCGAAAGGACGTGTGTTTTTATTTACTTATTTTGGTCGAAGAGCCCTTTAAAAAAAGTATCATTGGCTATTATCCTTTCGACCCATCCACCCCCGCCCCACCCCCACCCAGCAATTTTTTTTAAATGGACAGAATTAATCTAGAATGCGAACTATGATTTTAAATGTATTTTAAAGGCCATTTGGATTGTCGATGCAAATATAATATGAACTAGGGCTTTATTGATTTGAACAGCGACCGCAGAGGGAAGTAAGATGGGTGAATAGTCCCATTAGACATGTCATCACCAGGTCTCCAGCTACTTAGGTTCAACGCCTTTTCCACTGTGTAACCGAGGCCTCTTTTTTGAAAGTCTGTGAAAGAAATAGCATCTTTGAAACAATCTGTGTATTAAACCGTGCCAGCGCCTTTACATCTGAGATACCAAGAACACATGATTGGCAATCGACCACTTACATGTATGTGTACCCCCCCCCCCCCCCCCCCCCCCCCCACCCACACACACACAGTTTAACTCATCTTAGTGGGGTTCGGGGTCCCTCCCGCCCTCACTCCGTTTAACTTATCCTAGTGGGGTTCGGGGTCATGCTACCCGTATTATGTTTTTTTTGATGTTACAATGCGCGTTCTGACGTATATTTCAGAGTTATAAAACGGTAGATAAAGGTAAGTACACACATGTACCTGAAAATACACACCCACACCGCCAATACCTCCTCCATTGTTATTTGCATTTTTGGACTTTTTACATTTTCGATTTCCGAGTTAGGCGTAGGGTCGGGCGTACCGTGCTTACGCAGAGCTACGCCAATGACACCTACCATCTTTTATGAAACTATATTAGTACCAATAAGTAAGGGATGGGCAGAACCCTGCAGTCTATAGGGTAGATAGGCTCGCGAGGGTAATAACCCTAAACTTAGTATCCTTTTGTAGAATTTTTTTTCTCAATAAAATTCGGATTCGGCCGGGTTAGCGATGACCAAGACACTTTCCCTTAGTCTCGTCCGTCGGATGGGGACGTAAACCGGGCGGTTCCGTGTATCGGTTTATCCTCCGAGCACGTTAAAGAACCATAGGAATCTATTCGATAACAAGAGTAGGGCAGGTTCCCAGATTTCTATGTATTCCTTCCCCTCTCTCTGGGACGGCTCTAAATAACCTATACTGTGTTGATGAGCCGTTAAACAACATTCAATTCAATTAAAACGTATATTGTCTCGTGGTCTAGCTTGTGTGTCGTCTCAACATGGGATAAATAAGAGCTATTAACATTATATATTTACTTATATATATTAGGCCAAAAAAACACAACCTGTGTTTCCGGTGGCCCGACCGACCCTATTTATAAGGGGCCGACCCTAAAACTTTTTATGAAAAAAATAACATAAAAACTTGTTCTGAACAATGATTTATCACAATATATCGAGGTAAACTGACATCACAGAGAAACGTTCAGCTGTATCATCAACTTGAATGGGGTTTATGGAGGGTCCCAAAGGGGTTTTGCGTGAAAACGTGATCGAGGTGTTTTTAAAAACGTGACATGTGAAACAAACAATATTTTTGCGTGATTGCGTGAAAATTATATCAGCGTGATCCGTGATTTTGGTCTTGGTAAAACGTGATCGCGTGATATGGTGACGTTAAACGTGAATTTTTAGTCCTTTTCAGTCTTTTTAGTGTCCCTCCTCCTCCCAGGTATGTGAAATGTTCTCTTTTTGTCATAACTTTTATACCACATGAGATGCCAGAATGCTGTTGTCAATTTGAAAGCCTTAGAATACATCTGACGGCTCAAGTGTGTGTGTGATTGTGTGTGGTTTTGTTTTGTTGTTGTTTTTGTTGTTGTTGCAACCCACACATTGTACTAGAGAAGCTCGAGCCTATAGCGCTTCACGTCTGCTCATCGCACATTTAACGTGAAATGTGAAAGTTCTGCTATTTTCACGTGAAGACGTGATCCTTGTTTTTATTTTACGTGATCACGTGAACACAACCCCCCCTTTATGATATAAATACATGTAGAATCTCACAATATCTTGCTCCAAAAAAAAAAGAAAATAAAATGCCTACCTACCGGCCCTACTTTTTTTAAGAGCATGCAATAGGAAACACAACTATTTTTTTGTTTGGCCTTACTATATTTTACTTATAAATCGGCTACTGTGCAGCTTCTTCTGTTTTTTAATTTTCTAACGTACTTAAAATTTTAAGATGGTCGCCAAAATGAGAAAAGCATGAAAAACAGCATCATGTATTATAACACACAAGTCTGTCATGTGCTTTTGTCAGCAGATACTTATCATTCCTGATTTATTTTAAATGGATTGGAGGCGGTCTGGAAGACTATAGGCGTCTATTCAAATACGTAATGCGTTTCATTTTCATATTCAATGTACATAATATTATGCTCTAACCACAACTTTGCCAAAATAAAATTCATAGTTATTGGACATGTCAATAGCATTGAATAATTGCTAAGGAAGAACTTTATACATATTTTCATAGAGTAAGACGAAAATGTGTGTTTCATGAACATAGGTAATAGAGGATCTTACACGAGAGCTGACAGAACTTAAAGTGATCCCTAAGCATCTGCCATGTCCACTGGCACAGATATATATATTATAGGGAGGTCAAGTGTATTTTAAATGTTGGATATACTCAGGTTTAATGAATTCATAAGTCATTCAACTGAAAAAGTGATCATTTGTTTAATAGGCATGTCAAACATATAATACATACTGGTAATGGCTGTGAGTGAAATGTATAAATTATTGGTGCAATATTATCAACAGTTTAGTAATATAATAATAACTATTAGCTTTGCACTATTCTAGTATTAATATTAATGATTGCAAAAATGTGAATTATGTAGAAAAACTAATGGGACGCTGCGAGTTGTTAGCTTTTCAACAAATCAAGATTGCTGTGTGTCCCTTTAAGGTCCATAATTAATATGTTAATAAAACAAGTAACAACCGTATGCTGTTGTTTTTTAAAGTTGTGTTACAGGTTTTGAACATAGTTCAACATCAACATGTATTCTCCGTTATATGTACACGTAACAGTCAGTTCAATAAAACTGTGTACATTAAACTGTGTACTTCAACGTCTCAAATGGAATGATGAGTGTTTTTTTTATTGAGTATTAAATAAGTAAATCTACTTTTCACATCACTCTCATTGGCATGGATGACAGCGCTAAATGCATGTGGGAGGAAACCAGCATGCACAGATCCTTGTGAAAAACTTGAGTGTCAATTAGTGTTGAGAACAAGAACTGTAGATGTAGTTCAAGATAATCCATTCAATTTATTGTTCAATACTTGGATCCATTACAGTTGTATACCGTAACCTTGTGTTGTGAAAATGAATTCCAGCATCTTGTCTGAAAAATAAAGAAAATGCAAACACTGAGTGTTACAACTTTAATATCTGCTGTACATGAAATACTAAAACTTGATCACTTTTAATAATATACAAAATATGTATTTTATATAGAACCTATACAGGCCAAATAAAATAAAAATTAAACCTGTGTTTACATATCATTGTCAATAAAAGTGGGCCAGTATATTTATTTGGTATCAAATATTTACTTGTTATCATTTTTTTACTCCATGAATTATATTTAGACCACAAGAAAATTAAATAAAGAAAAAACTGACTGGCTGCAGGCTTAAACATATTAAAACAGATTATATTATTTTTTTTACCTCAGAATAACTGATTATTATTTTATTCCCAATAAAAAGAGGAGTCAGCAGTGTATTAAGGGAGTTGGTCTGGTTTAATACAGTAAACACAGACCTGTATATTTAATTCGGTCTTAGTCAATATAATTTTTACTGAAAAAGATTACCAAATGTTTTTGTTTTTTAATACTGAGAACGTATGTATTTTTTAAGACCCTTTTCATGCTTTAATACTGTCTCTCAGTTCCACCTTTCAAGGTAATTTAAGGTTTCCAGGTGTTTTAACTAGATTTATCTAATTATTATTATTTTATTATTTTTTTGTCATTGATGTGAAATAGTTCCCCACCATACAAATAAGTTCTCCTTACAAACCTCTCTGAAATCCATCTTGTTTTTGTGAGCTCCTCCAACCTCACCTCATCCAACCAAGAGTCGCATTTCAGATCAGAATATGTAAGATGCAGGCATCAGATGTCTCCCTAATACCTATGAAAAAAATAATGACACAGTGTATAAACGCAATTGCCAAATTTCATTTGGATCTGAACATTTCGCTGAAATTAAATAATAATTAGATAGATCTACGTATTCAATACTTATTTATATGTACTGTTACTTAGAAAATGTGTTCATAAGGGCTTTTTTCCACAAAATTGGGAAGAGGCCCAGGCCTGTCCATATTGGGGAAAAAAGACAAGCTTATTTCTCATTTTGGGAAAGATGTAAGATTTTACCAATTAAGTAAGTTTGACAATACTATGCTTTATTTATATTTTCAGCCAACAGTTATTATAATTACTGTTTCTCAGTCAGAACTGACTCCACAGACAAAAACACATTGCAGAATTAATGCTTTTTCTCAAATTCTGAGACACTGCTGCTTTCTGATTGGCAAATATTTCTGCCACAATAGGGGAAAAAACAGTGAAGTTCTCAATTGGGAAAGAGGCCTTTTAGAGGTGTCTCTGTTACATAAGGTATAAAAGCCCTGTTCATGGTACACAGATCACTTTAGCGGAGTCAATCACATAAAATAGAACTGGGATGTAGTGTATATTTTGTGTTTAATTGAAAACCAAGTGTTGCGGTATTTAGCATTTCATTGAACACATTTTAAGTAGGGTTTGTAGAGAAAATATGCGGGAGGGACGTAGAAGAGAGGGGAAGGGGGTTGGGGATAGTGGTGGGGGCAGCAGGGCATTTTTACCAGTTTTGGGGAAGGGGCATTTTTACCAGTTTTGGGGAAGGGGCCTTTTGCTCTTAATTGGGGTGGAATACATAAATGGGGAATGAAATTTCCAAGGTTAGTTTAAAAAGTGTGGAAGTCTGGATGCTTTTAAAAGAAATGAGAGTGGGGAATGGGCCTTTTACAGGCCGCTTCAAAGAAGGGTAAAAAGTCCATGGGGAGGGTATACGTCAGCTGCCTGTGGGTAAATGTAGAGAAGTGGGTGGCAGAGATGTGGTTTAGGAATTGCTGTGTCCCATGGCCATGCAGCATATGTGGGGTTTGACACTGGCCATTACATGTGTAACCGAGTGTTTATAAAGTGTTTTGATGATAAGATCAATTGTTTTAACTATATTTATATGCTAAGCTGGCAAGCGCTCGTACTAACTGTTTCGTGGTGTACTATGTTGCGTACTGTGTTGTCTCTGTGTTTATTGTGTCGATATGGTGTGAGTGAATGGTTTAGAGTGTTTATCGAGGGATGAGAAGTTCTCACTGCATGCACGGGGTTGACACCCGATAACCCCTTATTGGCGCTAAAATTACTAACTCCCGCCTTCCTATCTCTACCTACAAGGCATTCTACATCTAGCTTTCTGAGGGTAAGGTCGCGAGACCAAACTTAGCTATAGATTGATAGTTTCTAGATAGGCTTTGCCATATTATATAAGCTCTTATCTTTGAGCGTATTTATTAAATAAACGCATATCATGGAAGCGATTCTGGTAAGACTGTTTTAAGTGTTTTTATAGTATACATGTATTTGAAATGTTGCATTTGCTGAATTGAGCCGTTTAGCTTATCTGATAGATTTTCACTTAGTTTTACCGTTGTTGTTCTTATATGTTTCAGGCTCAAAATATGGTTTGATTCGTATATTGCGAACCTGGACGAATGAATAAATAATTTAAACATGGGACGTTTTGTGTGTTAAATCAAGCACCCGAGACCCGGTTATACATGCATACCACAAGGTGTACCCCTTCACAGGGTTCAGGGCTGAGGGTCTCCCAGCGGTTTTGTGGAACAAGGGAACATATTTTTGGTGAACAAAGCAAAACTTTTGGGGATCACCGGGTCGTTTTGTCAGGGAACAAGGGAACATGGACCACGCCTGGAAGGGCCTCATGTCTATGGCTACAGGTCTTGTTATACAAACAAGAATGATTCTGAGAGAGGAATCATATGAATAATTCAATGAAATCAACAACTGTCACGGCTGATCCAGTTATGTTTACTATTTACACAGTTTGTCAACATTAACACCATCGATGTGCTTGGCAAATTTCAAGAAAACACTGCATAAACAAACCAAAAAAAGAGTTGTACATGTACACATTTAAACTCACGTGTTATTTGCCTGCAGAGTTCTAAGACAGTCAACTGTTTCCTTCATTACGTTAACCTGTGTATATATTTCCAATTGTTTATCCCAGTGTGAACACCCTGCATCAGATATCGCTATCAAAACTCAGTGGATTCAACGTTTACCAACGTGTAAACACATTCTACGTATTGATGACGTAATCCAAAACTGACATTTTACAAAAAGTGTTCACTCCCGTAAACTAGGTACGCGTAAAATTGATAACTGCGGTCTGAATCGACGTTTTTACAAAAAGAAAATGGCGGCGTTTTGTGATTTTTTTAATGAAATAGTCCGGCAAACACTAAAAAAATAATCCCTGTCGCGGAGTATCAAAATGATCAAAAAAGCTGAATAATTAGTTCCTGGCGTTCCCACTGAAAACATCCAAAACAACGATTACGTTATTTTAAGGCAACGTTATGTTCAAACAACAAATAACACGATTGCTTCGTTTGATGCTGAGGGATGGACGGACAATGTAAGTTGTGCTTGTATTATTCAATGTGAATGTGTTTGTGTTCAATCTCTCGAAAATGTGTGTATAAAATACATAAAAATACATGTCAGATAAAAAATAAATATTCCCAGCGGGTTTATATTGTGCGAGATCAAAACCTGGTATTTGGGACTTGAAACACATCGAAACCGCGGGCCTACGGCCCTTGGTATCGATGGTCTTCAAGTCCCAAACAGCAGGTTTTGATCTGGAACAATATAAACCCGCTGGAAATATTTTATTTCGTAAGTAAATGGTGATTGGCACACGGAAGAGGGTGCTGCCGTTTTGGAAAATACAACAACAGAGTGAATGAAACGAACTACTGGATAAATCCTTTGACTTGTTGTTTTCTTCTCCAAAGAGAAGCGTATTTCAGTGTTGTGTTGGTAGACGGGGAATTGAATTTAGCAGTACATTTCTTATATCGGTGTACTGATTGCAGTTAAAAAGAAGAGTTCAGCGTTTTCTACGAGTCCACAGATACACAATGGCGAATCGACCATATTTTTGAAAACAGGTCGGTGTTGAAGAAACTACAGTTTAAACGCATTCTAGCTTGTCTAGGTTTGAAGGTTTCTTTGTCGGAAGTTGTAGTTTAATGGAGTGTTGTTACTACATGTATCACGATTAAGTGAGTTTTTGAAATAAAATCCTGTTATGACGTGACGTGAAACTTCAGGTAAGTTATTACATTCGAGAATGACAGAGGGGAGACAAGAGTCGTAGTGATAGTTTGCATGGTCATTAATAGTTTGGATGGGCATGTCATTTTGTAGGTTATATCTAGAGATGTTACCGACAGAAGTAGGACATAAATCAGAGAGGAATTTAATCCCGAAATTACCCTCTGATTATCAGAGGGTAATTTTGGGATTGAATGGTTTACCATTTTATAAAACATGTTTAATTTATGTTTACGGCGCCTGTTTCCAAGAGTTCCCCCAACCGATTTCTCTGTATAGGTTGTCAACAGAGACACGTTTTGTTGCTCCAGTTACTATCCTGATTTTGTATTTTGTCTAACTCATATTTTTCATATTATCATATAGTATGCGAATTGTTTTTCAATAAGTCCCTCGTGCCAAACACGATAAAAGGTTCTGATGATATCACATAAAATCGCACTTATTTCCGCTCCAGAATCTAGAGCTTTACAGAAGAAATTGTATTACAGGAAATAACTTAAAATGGTTCCAAAATTATCTTTGCGATAGAAAACAATGCGTTGTCTTACTGGTACCCAATCGGATTGGAATAACAGTAATTTTCCCCAAGACTCCATCTTAGGGCCACTTGTATTCCTATTCTACATTTAGACATCAAATCAAACCTTCGGTTTTTTTTGCAGATGACACGGGTCTATTTACTGTTGCAGATAATCCAATCTCTGCTGCAAATACACTTAATCCTGATCTACTAAAAATATCAAATTGGTCAGATCGATGGCTTTTCGATTGTCCTTATTGCACGCAAAGTTAATTTCATAAACCACCCGCCTGTATTCATGTACAATCAAATGATAACTAAAGCTCATGACCATAAGCACCTCGGTGTCTATCTGATCAAATGATAACTGAAGTACATGACCATAAGCACCTCGGTGTCTATCTGATCAAATGATAACGGAAGTACATGACCATAAGCACATCGGTGTCTATCTGTCAAGTGATTTATCCTGGCACAAGCTCATTGAACATATCAAATCAAAAGCATAGCCAAGGATTAATATTGTGCGAAAACCTAAATTTAAACTTGACAGAGTTTCACTAGAACCCGTCTATATTAGACCTATATTGGAATACGGAGCTATTTTGTTCGATAACTGCACACAATATAAAAAATATGAGTTGGACAAAATACAACATGAGGATGCACGGATAGTAACAGGAGCAACTAAAAAGGGTCCTCTATTGACAATCTATACAAAGAAATCGGTTGCGGGGTGGTGGTGGTGGGGGGAGAGGGGGGAGGGGGGGGGGGGGTCTCCTGAAAATAGGCGCCGTAAACATAAATTCATCATGTTTTATAAAATGGTAAACCATTTAATCCCAAACTTCCTCTCTGATTTAGTTCCCACTTCTGTCGGTAACATCTCTGGATAGAACCTACGAAATGCCATGAACATCAAAACTATTAATGCCCATGCAAACTATCACTAAACTATTTTCTCCCCTCTGTCATTCGCGAATGGAATAACTTACCTGAAGATTCACGTCACGCCGAAACAGTTTTTTCTTTCAAAGGCTCACCTAATCGTGATACATGCATAGTAACCAAATTCCATTCAACTACTACCTCCGACAAAGAAACCTTCAAATACTGCTGACTAGAGTGCGTTCAAATCAACTACTACTTCCGACAATACTGCTGACTAGAGTGCGTTCAAATCAACTACTACTTCCGACAATACTGCTCACTAGAGTGCGTTCAAATCAACTACTACTTCCGACAATACTGCTCACTAGAGTGCGTTCAAATTGCAGTTCCCTCAACGACGACATCTTTTCAAAAATATGGTCGATTCGCCAATGTGTACTTGTGGACTCGTATAAAACGCTAAGCACTTCTTTTTTCAACTGCATTAAGTACACCGATATAAGAAATATATTGCTAAATTCAATTCCCCGTCTACCAGCACAAGACTGAAAACACTTCTCTTTGGAGACGAAAATGTATCCTACAACACAAACATTCATCTTTAGTGCGGTATATAAAAAACTCAAAACGATTTAATTAGTAGTTCGTTTCATTCACTCGGTTGTTGTATTTTCCAAAACGGCAGAACCCCTTCCGTGTGTCAATCCCATTTACCCGCATTTCAAGCAACGATGATAAAATGACATTTAAATTGTATTCTCTTCTACTTGAATTAACCTTTCATGTTGTCCTTTTTTTCTGTCATTTTGAATGCCTTATTACTCTTCTATCTTACGTTTCTTTCATCTATTTAAATATGCTATTCTTGAATACTTATAAACTATTTTAGTTACCACTATTCATTTGCTCATACCTCCAGAATTTATATTACAAACATAACAAATTACTGATGTTAAACATGCCATCAATTGTGTACAATACAATTATACCTAGGAAAAAAACATCATACGTATTTTACTTTCGTTCTCATCCTTTTTCTTCTATTGTGTACAAACATAATGTTGTAAAAACATTTGAAATAAAATGTTTAAACCAAATCACTCTCGATAATCAGACTTAGGCGGTACACGACCGTTTGGAGGCAAGCATTCTTTTTATCTAACTATATTATATAACTTGAAACTCTGAAACTAAAAATAAAACAACATTTCTTATTTAAAAGAACAAAAATATATAGAAATGGTCCACATCTAAAACATATCAAAACTCCTCAATCATACATAACGCGCCGTGAAGTAATTTTGTCAAATATGTGTAATGCACCGTACTGAGTTTGATTCTGAATGCACCGTCCAGTAGCAAGTTTGAAAAAGTGTAACGCACCGAACAGCCTAATATTTTTTTAATCGGCATTTTGCTTATTTATTGCATAGTTTACAAGAAATTAGTTATCTGGTCATAATACAAGTTATTCCCCTTGGATACGTGAGGAAACAAGCCAGTAATTGTTCAAAACAGGTGTGACTCCTCACTTCGATTGCAGATCGACAAAAATTGACATGCTTCAGCGATGCTTTTTCAAAAAGCTGTATATTATTTGTTACATTATATGCAGCCGAGTGTAAAGGAATCGTTTTTAGCTCTACTGGCCAAAGGCCAGGAGGGCTTATGCGATCACTTTTCGTCCGTCCGTCTGTCTGTCTGTCTGTCTGTCCGTCTGTTAGCAATTTGATAAAATCGACATCACCTCTGAAACCGCTTGAAGGATATTGATGAAACTTCATCACAAGGTTACTTGGTAGGGTCCCTCTCAGATTTATGTTTTCGAGGTCGCCAGTCATCCAAGATGGCCGCCATGGCTAAAACTAGGTCAAATTTAAGGAATTTTCAAACGACATCTCCTCCGAAACTACTCATTCCATTCTACTGAAATATCATATACATGTTCCTTGGGTTGGCCTCTATCAAGTTTGTGTTTTTTGTTAGCGTCGAATAATCAAAATGGACGCCACGGCGACTCAAAGTTTACATAGAGTTATATAGGAAAATGTTAAAAATGACATCTTCTCCGAAACCGCTTGAAGGATTTTGATGAAATTTAATCACAATGATATTTGCGATAGTCACTCTCAGATTTGTGTTTTTCGCGGCCGCCAGTCATCCAAGATGGCCGCCATGGCTAAAACTAGGTCAAATGTAAGGAAATTTCAAACGACATCTCCTCCGAAACCACTTATTCCATTCTACTGATATATCATTTACATGTTCCATGGGTTGGCCTCTATCAAGTTTGCGTTTTTCGTTTTCGTCTAATAATCAAAATGGCCACCTCGGCGACCCAAAGTTTACATAGAGTTATATAGGAAAAGGTCAAAAATGACATCTTCTCTGAAACCTCTTGAAGGATTTTGATGAGACTTAATCACCATGATATTTGTAATTTGTGTTTTTCGCGGCCGCCAGTCATCCAAGATGGCCGCCATGGCTAAAACTAGGCCAAATTTAAGGATATTTCAAACGGCATCTCCTCCGAAACCGCTTATTCCATTCTTGTGAAATATCATATGCATGTTCCTTGGGTTAGCCTATATCAAGTTTGTGTTTTTCGTTATCGTCGAATAAACAAAATGGCCGCCACGGCGACCCAAAGTTTACATAAGAGTTATATAGGAAAAGGTTAAAAATTACATCTTCTCTGAAACAGCCTGAAAGTTTTGATGAAACTTAAGCACAATGATATTTGGGATAGTCCCTCTCAGATTTGTGTTTTTCGCAGCCGCCAGTAATCCAAGTTGGCCACCATGGCTAAAACTAGGTCAAATTTAAGGAAATTTCAAACGACATCTCCTCCGTAACCACTTATTTCATTCTTGTGAAATATCATATACATGTTCCTTGGCTTGGCCTTTATCAAGTTTGTGTTTTTCGTTGTCGTCGAATAATCAAAATGACCGCCACGGCGACCCACAATTTACATAGAGTTATATATGAAAAGGTTAAAAATTACATCTTCTCTGAAACCGCTTGAAGGATTTTGATGAAACTTAAGCACAATAATATTTTGGATAGTCTCTCTCATATTTGTGTTTTTCACGGCCGCCAGTCATCCAAGATGGCCGCCATGTCTAAAACTAGGTCAAATTTAAGGAAATTTCAAACGACATCTAAACCACGTATTCCATTCTTGTGAAATATCATATACATGTTCCTTGGGTTAGCCTCTATCAAGTTTGTGCTTTCATTATCGTCAAATAATCAAAATTATTCAAAATGACTGCCATGATAACCCAAAGTTTACATAGAGTTATGTATAGGAAACATGTTTCTTGGGTCGGCCTCTATCATCTTTATGTTTTTGGATAACATCATACAAGTAGAGCGTCTACAGGCCCTCTTGGGCCTCTTGTTCTAACTATAAGCATACATATCTGTGCATGTCACGCCGAATTAAGTAAGTAACGAGTAAAAATGTAAGGCACTTACTTTTCGGATGTTGACGTGTCCGCCATCTTGGAAATAACAAAACCGGATAGCCGTACAGTAGCCGTACAGGTTACACGACAGTGAATTTGGCGTTTGCAACATTATTGGTGCTTCTTGTCTAATGTATTTTGACTAATAAAAGTGTGTATATTGTAGACCAGCTATTTTTTCCATCCAAACGCCTGATGTCGACAAGCCTGATGCCCGCATACTGGGTGAAGGATTAGTATATGTTTTCGGGGAAGGATGGATGCGTGTTAAAGAAAGGTATGAACAATAACTATTTAAATTGTCTGCCTTATAAATGTATCAAAAAGCAAGACATTAACTAACTTAAATTCTATAATTTTAACTTAGCGTCAGTCAACTGAATTTTACTTAAATGATGTCATTATTTTAAATAAATACTGAAAATGGTATACCTTGGAAACAACAAACACAAACAAGAGAGACAAGTAGCAGAATTGGTTTAATTAAGTCTGTTCATGAGAGTTAATATATTATGCAACACACCTCACACCCACTAGCACTGGCTTAATTATACTTTAAATTATATGTACTATAACGACGACTAAAAGTCCAATAGTCTAAATAAACCTTATTTACTACTAAATTACACATAACTTGCTCATCAGCCAAATATATTATCCTGTCTGTGATCGAGTCTCCGGAGAATCTACTGGGTCTTTTGAGTCTAGGGTCTTATTTATATAGCAGGTAATAGTCAATCTAGTGTACCGCTTTTAACCTTCAAAACTGGCTAGAAGCAGTTTCAGGCATCACATTTCAGCATTTTTGAGTAAACAGTATGCAGGAAAGTGGTTACACAAGTTCTCCTTTGCTCAAAGGATCTCGGTGATCTCGGTGACCTGCTTAGGAAGTATCATACGTGAGACGTTTAACCATTATATTGTTCTACATATCATGAGTTTCCACAGGCCTTGATACTTCGGTCATCAGTTGCCAAAAATAGATGTGACCTGTGACTTGACCAGTTCAAATGTCAAGCAAGTGCGTCACATGTACAATCTTAGTATATCATCACTGTTTCGTAATTGGTACAGTAAGCACTGGTGTTCTTCTCGATGACAGTACTTGTACACTCGCCGTTTTTTTTAAAACTTAGGTTTTACTAAATAATGCAGGCATTACTGGTAGGTCACAGCAGAAAAAATGAAATATCATTAAAAGACAATAAAATTCAAAGAAATCAAACTTTCAAAGACAAAAAAAAAAAAAAAAAAAAAAAAGGAACGAGTAAAAATGTTAAAACTAAAGACACCGTATACAAATTCAAAACAAATGATTGTAAAATGGGAAAGACAAATGCGTTTAAAAGGCATCCGTGTAAAACAATATACCCACCGACGCCACTGTAAAACGCATGAGTTGAACAAACGTCTGAGGGCACTGCAAACGTGGGATACCCGCTGCGTTTTGTACCCATGTTGTTTCCTATCCACAATCGGTGTGCCTAAATACCTTATAATAATAAACACACACATTGTGTTTTATCTTGCAGGAATGTTGTTGACAAGGCTGAAGTCATATGTCCCCGCATTAATGGATTGCAACATAGTTCCGGCAAAGGACGCTGGGTATTCAGGTATAGACTTGTATACGCCGTTGTTATTGTTTCCATCTTGGTATACACTCAAGAAAATAAAAGGATATCAATGGATTGTTAATTTCAGAACTATATACCTTCCGTTTTCGAAAATTGATGTTAACAAGCTCAGATTTACGTATGTATGTTAGGTATGTTACGTACTTATTTTTGCATCACAGTCAAATTTTCATTGTCAATGTCACATTTGTTGTTTCTTAGCATTAGCCTTGCATTTCTATGTGATATTTTCACAGTTTACAGATTTTAACCGAACTTGACATACATGTATCCCTTATGCAATTTACAAAGTTACAGTAAAGCATTTTTAAGTACTGCTGTAGCACTGGCACTGGAGCAGCAGATATTTTATAAAAAAAAATAATATCACCCTATTATCTATATAACACGTGTTATATAGATAATAGGGGGATATCGTATTATTTATTATTTATATAATGTCTGCGGCTCCAGTGCCAGTGTGCTGTAGATTATTTTGTAAACTTTTGAGTCACAATTAAATTTCATCGATTTTCACCAAATTAAAAAAAACACTGAAACTATACTAACATAAAATGTTTCTATGAAAGTGGATGCAAACTGGTGCAATCTACCTACATTTTATATAAAATTATATTAGATGTCGGTGAAAACAAGGCCCCACAAAGACAAGTAATTAGATCTGACCTCATTTTATTTCGGTATAACTCTTGAATGTGTTTGTGTATTACAGAGGTTCTCAAAAAGAAGTTAGAAACAAGGAAGAAGTCATAATACGTAGAAGTTCACAACTAATTTATGACCCATTTCTTGGAGGTTGGATAGAACGGTAAAACAATGATTTTACAACTTTATTAATGTGACATGTTGAAAGGAACATTCTTGTGAATATTTCAGTTAAATCGGTATACACGTATTTAAACCGTACGGGACTATTTTTACAGGTATAGAATTTAAATGAAAATTTGGAAATCGCCGAACACGATAACTGTATAAAAAAAAATGCAATATCGGTTGGATTGAGACAAACAAGTTATTTTAATGGATGTGAGCGTATCGTGATTGCAAGTTCGTGTCAATCCGTTCATGGCAAAATCAAGTGGCGCACAACGTACCTACACCGTTAACCAGCAGTTATACATTTTTTTTAAATAGAAAAAACAGTGGACTACAAAGATTCAGAACAGAACATCAATGTATTAAACTCAAATCCCAAGCAGGTGATACAACAGTATACAGTACAAAAGTTATTGTAATAATACACATGACATGCGTTGGTTTAACATCGTTAACTAAAATAGAAAAAGAAACTAACAACAAAAAACATAGTGATAACAAGATTTTAATCATGACGTCACTGGCGGCCCTGTCATGACTCCAAATGGTGTTAATGCACATCTAGGTCATGAACGATGGCCTTTATGACTTTATCAATAACACTGCAAGAAAAACGGTCGAAAGCGAAAAATAATGATTTTCATTAACTTACAGTCTGTGAAAGTTTCATTTAATTCCAATCATAAATATGTGAGAGCTAGCGATAACAATATTTCATCATGACGTCACTGTCGGACATCTTGTATGACGTCCTGACTCCAAATTATGTTAATGATCTAGTTCATGATCTAGTTCATGAGAACTACAAAACGCAAATATATAATTTTAAATTCTATCATAAATGCAGGAGATATAGCGATTATAATATATTTTATTTGAGGTCACTTGCAGCCATATTAGATGACGTCATTACGTCACAATGGTCATTTCTCACTTAAATGATGGCCTTTATAATTGTTTCAATAAAACTGCAACAAAAACGGTCAGAAGGGGAAAAAAATCATTAACTTATAACGTCAGTGAGGGCCATTTTTTTTATTTCGACGCCATTTTATGTTCTTGCAAAACTACATCCTAAACTTTACAATCTGTGAAAGTTTCATTCAAATCCGATCATAAATGCATGAGATCTAGCGATAATAAGATTTTCATCATGAAGTCACTGGCGGCCATCTTGTATGGTGTTATGTCTCCAAATGATGTTAATGCATATCTAGCTCATGAGCACTATAAAATGTGAATATATGTTTAAATACAATCATAATTGCAGGAGAAATAGCGATTGAAACATATTTAATTTGACGTCACTTAAAGCATTATTGGATGACGTCACGATGGTCATTTCTCACTGAAACTATGGCCTTTATGATTTTATCAATAAAATTGCAAGAAAAATGGTCAGAAGGAAAATGAATATTTTTTTGTTAACTAATGACGTCACTGTCGGCCATCTTTTTATGACGTCATGACGCCATTTTATATTCCTGCACAACTAGATCCCGAACTTTACAATCTGTGGAAGTTTCATTCAAATCCTATCTTAAATCTGTGAGGTCTAACGATATCTAATGCGCATCTAGGTCATAAGCACTACAAGATGTGAATATATAATAAGATGTTCATCATGACGTCACTGGCGGCCAACTTGTATGACGTCATGACTCCAAATGATGTTAATGCGTATCTAACAGTACGGGAGCAGAGAAGTCATTTCACGTGCTTGAACCGCATAACTCAAACATAAATAATTGGTGTTGGAGGCAACGTAGTTCCCATTTTGCAAGCACGTGCAGATGCGCGGATTTTATAGTACTCTTTTTAGAAACACTAGTTTAAAGCTTATACTAGATGGCAAAGAAAACAAATCATATCAGAAGTCAGTTATTATGTCGGAGATTTATAAAACAATCGTGTTGACAGGTTTTATTGAGATATCATAGTCGGAAATCGCGGTACAAATGCGAAGATCGAAAAAAACTAGTTTTTGTTTTCTTCGAAATTGCCAATGTTTCAAAACGGGTACAAAAATTGTATATTCTTAAATATTGTTGAAATTGACAGGAGTCGAAGATCATTACCTGATCTACCTTTTTTGAAAATTTCTTATTTTTTCGTGAATATACATTTTGCGTGCCCGTTTTAAAAGTTGGTACCTGCATTTCACTCTTTCAGAGGCTATTCAAAATGGCGGCGACACAGAAAAACACCCAGCCCAGGGCCAGTCAGTCGCACGCCACAAACCAACTTCTCCCTGGACAAATTAACATCATAATGTCACACAGTCACAGAAACTAAATATTGTGAATTGAATTGAACGTTTATAAATAGCAAAGGAATGTGCTAAAAATAGCTCACACACATTCAAAGGTCAAATAATGCTGATCCGTGTACATACACAGATAGATCGTTTACACATACGGCCCGATTGACCGATGGATTATTTCAATTTATTTGCACAGGAGTAGAATAAAAACAGTGTTACAATCACGATCGTATACAATTCCAAGTTTTGCATGAGTGCGTAATTTACAAACTACAAACAAATAGATCTATTACAGTAGACAATGTAGAGAATTAAAATTGAAAAGTGGAACACACCAGCAAATGCCTAAAATGGGTCATGGCATTGTCTGCACTGTAGCCTATGTAAGTAAATACACTTTTAATTTCTGTATGACAAGTGTTTAACGTTGAAACATGTAAAACGGTGGTGGTTGATATATATTAACTTAATTCTGATAATTTTTTAGAACACATGAGTGATGAATAATTGATGAAAATGTAAGCCTTGAAAATCTACTATTTGTTCATGAATGCCACCTGTGACTTACATTTTGTCAGTATCATGTTCTGGAAAGCACCACTTTCAATTCCAGTTGTGTTTTAAGTAAAATGTTATGGAATGCTGACATTGTTAGCATTGAGAAAGTTGGACAGAGTTATTAATATTAAAAACAAATGAAACAATATCATATATGACTTGTTTTTTTCAGGTCTGCTAAGACTAAGTTATAGCTAGAGGCAGTGTGCAGTATTACCATAGCCAGATTCAAGTCAAATTTCCCAGTCTCACAGTATAACTACATCAAGAGCCTTGTATTAGCCAGTATGTAGGTAAGCGCAGCTTCAAAAAATCTATGAATTTATCAATGTTTGTTCTTTGCAAAATATGTGGCATTGTGCACCAGTCCTGCACCACAGACATATTAATAATTTGTTATTAGGTCTGTGCCTGCACTAAGTCTCAGACTTTTTATACTAAAAATAAAAATGGTGTTTTACAGCACATCGACACATAAATAGGTCATATTGTGCTTAGTACATATGTAAAATTAAACAAACAAAATAAAAAGGTCCCTGTATTACATCTAACTTATTTAACTTAACCAAGACCCCGACTTAACATAATGTGCTGGCATGGCCCAGCAATAGCATGGTGGATGATAGCAATCTGGAGCTTCCGGTTCAAGTCACACATGCACCACTGAGTTTCTGTGTTTAATATCGCGCAATACATCTTCCCTCAGCCTTGTTTGTTCCTCAGCCTCTTTTGTTTGATTGGGATTGAAACTGGGGAGTCTATCCTCCAAGCACGATAAACAACCATAGAAATTATTATTATATACATTAGTAAGAGTAAGACAGGTTCTCGAATTTCTATGTGTCATTTGGGGCGGCTCTAAATAAGGTATACCGGTAATAAATGTGTTGATTTAGCAGAAAACGATTATTTTTAATTTATTGTACATGTAAAAAAAGTTCTATAATCACTATTCATTTACATATTTCAGTTCTACAACTTGTTACCTATTAAAGTTGAAACAAAATATCATGTATGTCATTTTTATTTTCAGAGCCTGGAGTCCTGAGATGCTGGGAGTTAGCTGAAAATAGTTAGTGATGTCCCAATATATATGGGAGGATTTTATTGAAACAAGTAGTCACAAATAACTTTTTACAACATTAACAACAGAATCAGAAATACTTAAACGAACAAGAATAGTATATAATAACAAGATGGTGTACAATATATATATATTTTTTTTTATGAATCATGAATCAGCAATACCTCATACCTCATACGGACAGTACTAGCATCAACTTCAAGAAAAATATGTCTAGTAAGAGGATCACCAGTTCAGCCAGCACAATATCATATCAACATGCATATCCGACTGTTGACACAAGGTGGATCGTTGGCGACATTAACTGGATAGTTCATTGGAGTGGCTCAAAATAAGGGCTAATATGAAAATATAAATGTGTTTCTGTTAATCTGACCGGCCGTGCCCAATTTATTTATTGGATTAAAATGTTTTCTGAATTTTATTGGATTATATAAAAGTTTGTGGAATAACAGATGGCAGGAGGTGTATATTACCGGTTATACCCAGAAGAAAAGTGAGTGGTCTTCCTCACCAAAAAAATAACATACATGTATATATATATATATAACCCCACATATGTTCAAATTGGCTTGCACCATATAAACAATTACATATTAAAGGGACATGCAGCAATCTTCTTTTTTTTAAACTCCAAAATGTTATAACTTATAATTTAAATATATGCAAGCGGGTGTAAAGTGAAAATAAATTATTGATTAATTAATCGAGGTGCACATTTTAATGCTTGATAAAAACTTGATAAATGCTGTGTGTCCCTTTAATAAATAAAAACAATTATTGTATGATGCAATTTAATTTGTTATGTAATACCCTTTATATTTGGGATGTTTTGATGTAAATATTTGAAATAAAATGTTTTAAATCAAATAAATAATTCATTTTGATATCTGACTTGTTACATATTTTTTACTTAGTCATGAAAGATAATATTTAAGGCCTTAATATGTACCTTAAATGTTTATTGTTTACCATTGAAAGGTGAGGCGGCATATGGTGTTAGTTATCTGTGCGTCTATATCCTTCCACAGTTTTTAACCAATCTTTTCGAAACTTTACATGATCTTTATCTATGATGTCTAGAGGAGCATATCGATTTTGCATCAAAATAAAATTTATTTATGAATATATATTCTTGCATAGTACAATTTTTCACGGATTGTTTTCAGTGCGTTCATTCAAGTCCCATGGACATATTGAGTTATAGAGATGTTCGGTTGCCTTTTTATATTTGTATACATTCTCATCTTCACCTCTCACTGCTGCGGGTTCAATTCCCACTGGGAGCTCAACTTGTAGGTGAGAAAGTGTCGATTCTTACAGATATCAGTAAGTACACAGTACCGGTTCTACCCAGGAAATATGGCCTAAAATGTGCTATAATGACATAAAACACAATTCAACTTTAAAAATATAAAGTAAAAAAAATGGCCTTCTTTATTTTCCTTCGATGCTATCAGTATAAGTATTACGACAGTGTTTCTGTCTGATAAAAAATTCATCTTAGGTTTCAACCGACAAAATTTAATGGTCTATATTTAAACTAATACAAGTAAGATGGGGCCCTCAAACCCTTTTATGTGTGGGTGATATATTCCACGGTTGATTCATGATACTAGCATGGGACAGCTATAGTACATATGACAGTGCTGAGTGCAGTTGCGGATGAATTGAATTGAATATTTAACGGCTCATCAACACAGTACAGGTTATTTAGAGCCGCCTCAGAGAGAGGGGAAGGATACATAGGAATCCGGGAACCGTGCACTACTCTTATTATCGAACAGATTCCTATGGTTCTTCAACATGCTCGGATGATAGACCTATACGCGGGACCACCCTGTTTACGTCCCCATCCGACGGATGAGGCTAAGGGAATGTGTCTTGCCCAAGAACACACCGACAAAACTCAGTGGCACCACCTCCGGTTACAAATCCGCTGCGCTACTGACTGCGCCAAGTTGCGGATGACAATTAGACACTGGACAGTCTAGTCAAAAACACAGCAACAAATATATTATCTGAATATGTTTAAGAATGTACTGTATGCTTGGAAGAGCTTTCAAAAACAGACTAGCTTTCATGATTTTAGTTGGGGTGGAATGGGGATGGGGCGCATCCTTTTAAATCTCAGTTCAGATGCCCTCCCCCTCCTTCTCTCCATCCCAACTCCCATCTTAAACAGTAGCGAGTGTTACGTAAACTTTCCACATATGAGAGGGTGCCCAATACTACCCGCTCCATCGAATACGCGCCTGCAGTTCTTGCGAGGTCAGTCGAGTCAAAATTACAGTTAAATCAAACAATTCGTATTTTCGTGTACTTTTGATAAAGAAATAACATGCTTTTCGTGATATGCAGCAAAATTCATGTAATGTGTGAGCTAAAGCAACAATTCAAGTATTTCCTCGTAATTTATTTAACAAAAAACACACGGTTGTTGTCATTTTAATCGTATTCTAAAAATGGCATCTTTTAGAGTTATCGCCCCTCGCTTCGACATTTTACAAGGCGGGTCTGCATTTATCACGCAGTAGAGCTTCTAAAAAAAAAGTCGGTACAGACGAAAATCACGAAACCTAAAGGGGAAATGAAATTTCATGATCAAAAATTGTCACAATTTTACCAAATTATGCGTTTTAAAAAATTCAAAATGGCGGACATTTTTTTTTTTTTGACGTTGCCGAAAGTTGACGTACTACTTTTCGTTGTCAAGCGTGGTTGCGATATTTGAAAGATGTAGGAAAATATCAAGGCTGCTCCCGTACTGTAAGTCATAAGCACTACAATATGTGAATATATAATTTTAAATTCGGTCATAAATGCAGGAAAAATAGCGATTACAATTTTTTTTATTTGATGTCACGCTTAGAGCATAATGTCATTTCTTTAACGATAGCCTTTATGATGTTATCAATAAAATTGCAACAAAAACGGTCAGAAGCAAAATTAGTAATTTTCATCAACTCATGACGTCATTGGCGGCCATCTTTATATGACGTCATGACGCCATTTATATTCTTGCAAAATTACATCCTGAACTTTATAATCTGTGAAAGTGTCATTCAAATCCGATCATAAATGCATGAGATACAGTTATAACTAGATTTTCATGTAAACGCAGGCGTCGGTCATCTTGGGAGACGTCATGATATTAAAACTTGCAGTGCACTATTTCGGACTGAGCTTTACAACTGTGTAAAATTTTGAGGCGCTGTGACAGAGATGTCTATGAAAAGTGGATGGAAGAAGAAGAAGTAGAAGAAGAAGAAGACAGAATAAACAAAACAAACACAAGAGGTCTTTCACTGAAAGGTGGAAAGCCCAACATAATAAAGAAGTGTGAAAGATGAGTATTTATATGAAAGTGAGTGAATGATTAGTGTTACGTTTTAGCAGGAGATATTAGTGGCAGGTGTTGAGTGCCCTTTCCCTATTCCAGTTTTGTTTATTGTATATTGTATATTTATTGTAGTAGATCCAAACTAAGCGTTTTTGAATAGTCTTAACGTGTGTCAGTTGTCAGTATGTGTCAGTATCTCTGTGTCATGTCCACAGGTTTCAGTAGTACCACCCATATCAAAACCCGGCTCTTTCTAGTTCCACGGTTAAAGTTGTATGTAAAACTATGTTCAGCTTAAAAACCTTCGCTACCCCTCTGGACAACACGGTGTGTTAGTAATGGTTTCATCCAAAGAAACGGTTAACGCGTAGACATCGCTTGGTAAGTTGTAGATGGACACGTCCTGCTGGTTCAGTGTTCTGAACTTGAATAATGTAAATGTGTGTGTGTGTGTGTGTGTGTGTGTGTGTGTGTGTGTGAGGTTTATAGTCCGTCCGCCAACGAACACGTCAAAAAATAGTGTAAATGTACCGTTAGGCGAACTTTTATACTGTTATTTTTCCAGGTGGACAGCTAAAAGAGTAAGGCCCTGGCGCAGGGTGTTATTCATTGATTAAGTAAAACAATAATGTTATGAAAAACATTTGCTTCATTATAGAAATCTACTTTTGATTTAGCATGAACTGTACATGCTGGATTGATTTAATTTAGTTTTGGATTGTTGCGATTAATTAACCTACCTTAACGATCGAATAACGTTTGCCGTTTTTGTCCTTAATACATTCAATGTTGTTTGCAGGTCCAACTCAACGTACTGCTTAGAAGTCGACGTCAGCTGTTACACAGAGCACGGAATGATATATGACGTTGCAAACGGCGGTGGTTGGGTTGAAATTAACAGGTATTACACAGACACAATAATTTCAACCATCTGATTAGTTTTAGAAAATCTGAAAAAAGCCACGATTTTTCTAATTCTTGAAACTTGTCCAGGAACGCTAGACACTCAAAATAACGCTAACTGCGATCGTAGACCCTTCCTGATTTAATTTAATTTTTTAACTATTTGAATGTTACAACGGATATCATTCAGTACACACAAAAAAATCGATTATTCTTTAGCATCCCGGTCCCAGAAAGCGCTTTTATGATTGGACGTTTTGTGTAAAAACAAAGGAACAATATTTATTATTATATTATATTATTATCCTTGTATGTATTTTCCCTTACGTATTCTGTTTTGCATATTACTAAAACTTAGTGAAATATAGTTGCAAATATACATGAACCAAATATCGCAACATGTATAGATTCATTATTTTGATATTCGACCATACAACACCATATGTATCCATATATTTGTTTGCCCTTACGAATTCTTTATTGCAACTTTGTGAAATAAACGTAAGGCTTTATACAAATTTAAAAATTGTCGTATGCCCTTTCAGTAAGTGATGTTTGCAAATTTGATGTAAAACATGTGGTGAAAAACTCAGGTTAAAAATATGCAAAATTTTGGACAAGCACTCCAACATTTGAGCGCATGGACAAAAACTAAATATTCAAAACTATTTGCCCCTATAATATGCTGTGCCAATTTAATTTACCTTAGGCAATTTTTTATTAAGCTGATCCCATTTTATTTTACTTTTTTGTTGTCATTTTTTACGTTTTTGTCCACAGAACATGAGTCGTGTCACACATGCAATACTACTTTTCCCTCATTCAAATTTGCCTCTACTTACTACTTCCATTATATTTTCATACATAAATATATGTTTTACTTATATTCTGAACGGATATAAATTTATTCAAGAAAATAGTGATTTTTATTCATTTTTAGCTCTACTGGCCAAGGGCCAGCAGAGCTTATGGGATGGCCAGTTGTCCGTCGTCCGTCCGTCGTCCGTCTGTTAACTTTTACCTCGTTAAGACGATAGGGCCTTCATTTTTCATCCCAACTTTAACAGATTGTTAATATCAATGAAAGCTCGGACAAGCTCGAAAACCAGCCAGGTCGGACCAGTAACAGTGGAGTTATGGCCCTTGATTTAGTTAAAAATGCTATATTGCTAAAAAAAAAATAATAATAATGTTTTGTTTTGTTTTTGTTTTATGTCTTTTCATATTTTTTTTAGTTCTATGTTGGACCAGTCAGACAAGTAACAGAGGAGTTACGGCTCTTGATTTAGTTGAAAATGCTGTTTTTTTGCCTCGTTAATACGGTAGGGCTTTCATTTTTCATCTGATCTTTACCAAACTTTACCAGATTCTTTAGTTTATATAATGGCCCTTGATTTAGTTAAAAGGCTGTTTTTTGCCCTAAACTTTCAAAAAAACGTAAATGGCAGTCACTCGCTTCATTGATGTTATCCGAGCCATGTTAGCCAGTAGAGCGTCCACAGACCCTCTTGGGCCTCTTGGGCCTCTTGTTTTAACTTTTCTCCCCAATAAGTCATATTTAGCAAGTGTTTTCAGAGTAGGATTTTGGATATTTTTTGTTTATATATATTTTGGTATCGGAATCAATCAAAAAAAGTCTTTGCCAATTTCTGTTACTTTAGCTTATTATATTTTTTAGTTTAAACTGACCACCTATATGTTTATCAATCAGTCCGTCAAGCATTTATTAGTCGAGTGTCCCGTTTATGATGGCCTGTCCATTATTAATTATTATTAATACTGTTTATCCCCATTGTTAACGCCTGCGTTTGTCCTTCTGTCCGTCCATCTTACCATATCTCCTCCTTAACCACTGAGCGGAATTCAATCCAACTTAGAGCAACATTATGTATTTGTGGCTCCACACCCAGGGTCCCTCAGGGTGGGTGGTAGTAAAAAGTAAACTTTATTAAAATATACATATCTGTGAACGATAAACAACTTATTAGACGAGTTTATTATTTCAAACTCGAACATCTACCCAGGGGAAGGGGTGGAGGGAAGAATGTTGCGGCGTGTAATATGGAGCCATTTTTTTTAAATTATATCTTATCTGGAATGTTATTCTGGGGAAGGACGATCATATACACTAACAATTCAATCACACTGTAATTTTTCATATTTTTGCATATAACTCTGTGTGAGTTTGTGGCTGACTGTCGTCCGTGAATGCTACTTTTCCTGTTCGATTTTTTTATATCTACTTTTGGTATATATATATACCCTTCTTCGAAAGATAAACAACCTATCAAACGATTTTATTATTTCAAACGTTTACGTCTGCCCATGGTTGAGAGTGTATGTGGGAGGGGAGACGCTAATGTGGGGTCATTTTTGTGTGTCGCCTGCGTAGCATGGCATACGCTTAGGGATCACTTTGTCCGTCGTCCGTCTGTCAAACTTTAATGCCTCAAGGAATTTCGTTAAATGCCCCTTTTCATGAAACGTTAACCTGCATTCTAACAGAGCTCATAACTGGCCATAACTTCAAAACTGTTTGACCGATGTTCATGAAACTTCTCAAATATAAATAAGCACATTGCAGGCGACACCAGGGTTTTCTAGTGTTTTTATTAATAATATCTCAATTGAAACGTTATCATGATGGGATTACACCGTGTACATGTTTTTCCTTTACGTCACCGTTCTGGCCTGGGTGAAGGGGCGTCAGAAGGAAAAATATATTACCAATTCAATTACACTGTCATTGTTGCACGTAACTTGGTAACGGGTCATTTTCAAAAAATGGAGAGATAGCTGTCCGTGGCAATTTTGTCTTTTCAGCTAGTTTACATTACGTCTTTTTCTTGTTTGATTTATTTAGGCATATATAATTTACAAATTCAAAAAAAAAAATAACAATAACAGTGCAGGTTAAGAATTGTGTATGGTACTGAACATGTCAAATCTACAGAGTTTTCGTTGTCCCAAGTTGGTAGTACACACTGCGTGCATTAATCTTTTATAAAAGAAGGTGGTATTTTGTTTAAGTTTGTTTCAGGTTTACTCGATTAATGTGTTCAGTTTACGTGTATATAATAACACAGTTGCCATCTGTAATTTGTTCATGAACATTTGCCAGTTCATATACTGTCCCTCGGATTTGTGTCCGTGATGTTATGTTTATATAAACCATGAAATACGAGTAATCTCCATTTAGTTATTCTGGCAAATAACGAATCCTCCCACAGTCTTAACTTCAATCGTAAAGATGACAGAATGTTTTTTGGATACATTTTTTATTTTTTTGGATGTATGTACAAAGGTTAAGTGAGTGTCTTTACGTATTCGTTTGCCATATCTTCGAAGTTACCAGTATTAAAGACAAATGCAATCTGATATTAAAAACTTAATACTGTACAAACAATTGTCTTGTAAAGTTAATGTCGTCTGCAAAAATAATCAATGCCCGGGGAACATTTGTTCTTTTTTTTTGTTCATTTCTTAGAAAATGTCATTGATGTTACTGTCTTTGGTGTCTTTGGTGTTACCAAACATGTAGTAACATCATATACATCATTTTGTTACAGAAAATACATCGTATTGTTATTACTGGATCAAATTAATTTTACAGAAGCATTACGCATTTATCTAATAAAAATGCATTCTTAATATGAATGTCAATCTAGTATAGCTTGTAAACTGAATTGGAATGTATCAATAAGGTTCATATTGAATTATAACAAAAAGTAACAGCGCAGACACCTGAGGTAGCATCAATGACAACCAGTTTGTAACATCAGGGACCATTGTTTGAACATATGCATATTTAGTTATGTTTGTGTAATGATGTTTAATATGTAACATGCCGTCGAAATATATCATATGTATCGTGCACTAATAAATATAACTGAGTGTATGGCCGTAATAGCCAAATTTGCAAATTATGATTGAGGTAACATCATATACAGTTACAGCAACATTTAAAGACAATTGTATTAAAGCACAAATCACAGGGTTTCATGTTAAATGTTTTGTTCTTTTTGTTTTTAAATAATATGTAAACTTGTTATAAGCTTCCCAAAATAACGCGACAGAACAATTACAGACAGTCATGACTTTGAGACATAACTGATATAAACTCTGGAGTCGTCTTTGGTGCAACACAAAATGTCGTTGGTGTTACCCAGTTACAATAACACAAGTGAACGATTTGAAAATAGTAAATGTTTTTCTTTTGTTTTAAAACAGATGTGCACACGTATCATGCATTACAACATGTTGCCATTTATCGTATACAGTCATAACTGTGATGCAAAACTGATAATAAGTCTGGAGTTGTCTTTGGTGTTACAAAATGTGTCGTTAAATTTACCAGTGTTCACAGCAACACCAGTTAATACCTAATGGTTTAATGTTTGTATTAAAGCAGATGTGCCAATGTTACATTCATTCCGAAATGACGCCACTACACGTCTACCGTGATAACTGACGTACAACTGATAATATTTATGGAGTGGTCATTGGTGTTTCAAAATGTGTCCTTGGTGTTACCGCAGTGTACACTTCTCAAAACTGCTAACTACACCGCTCACGTTTTGGGTTATATATATCGATGGGTTGAATGTTTTTCAATAAAATAAAAAGGAAATACCAATTCAATCATTTTTACATCATTTCATTTTATTTTTTTCATGGGCAATGCTAGAACTAAACCACAATAAGCAATTACAAACGACCCATGTAAACACTAAAGTCACACTTTTATGAACAAGAAATGAAAAGTGTGACTTTAGTGTTTACATGGGTCGTTTGTAATTGCTTATTGTGGTTTAGTTCTAGCATTGCCCATGAAAAAAATAAAATGAAATGATGTAAAAATGATTGAATTGGTATTTCCTTTTTATTTTATTGAAAAACATTCAACCCATCGATATATATAACCCAAAACGTAGCGGTGTAGTTAGCAGTTTTGAGAAGTGTATGTGCTGCTACCGCTACTTAATCAGTGTGATATAGTGGTACAAGTGATATTGCCATATATTTTAGTTTTCCATTTCTATTTAAAATGTTATAGTTTGAGATAATTCAAATAGTATTTACAGCAAGATAATGCTTAATCTTTTTATTTTGTTTATTTAAAATTGTTATTGAAAAAAAGCAAATTTTGGCGGAATTTGTCAGTTTAACAATAATAAAGAGACAACTATCCCAATATTTAATTTTGACGTAAACATAGCAATATATGAGTCACATTATACTCATTAGACATATACACATACAGCAACATTAAAGACAATTGTATTATATTATTTTGGTAACATCACAGACACATGGCAAGGGTTGTTGATGCTTTAAATAGTAATACAACATTTATTTGAAAGATCTGTGTTTGCATCTTCTACAATTTGAATGGTCACAACCTCCTTTATGCGGTTATTATAATAAAATTTAGTTTGACGCATATTCGGTTTGCATTTTTGTTCCAAATCTGATCTCTCCATTTTTTGAAAATGACCCATTATATAAATACTCGTCTGTGAAAGACAAACAACATTTTAAAGTATGTCTCAAATGAACGTTATTATGATGGGATTGTTTTTCTCCTACGTCACCCGTTGGGCATGGAGGAAGGGGCGTCAAAAGGTCAAATATACAAAAACAATCAATTTCAGTTCATTTTAAACTTTGTTAATATATTCATGTATAAAAAATACAAAAGAATATCATTTTTCTTTGTGTTTTTGAGGTGTATCCAGGTGGGAAGGTGGTTGGATGTGGGGGTGGTGGCGGTAAATGGGTCAACTATCTAATTTCTTTCTCAAATAAAATGTAAAGATGATGTGAAGACACAGTATCAGTAGTAATTTGCTCCAGGGTCACCCATATATGACTCTGGAGTGAGGGTCAAACGTTCAAATACACACATACCCTAAACTTGTTATATTCATTTACAGTTTCCTGCATACAGAACAGCTTACATAGTACTATTTCTGTTCTGAGTATCAAAGAACAGTCAACACAAACTTGGTTTCCCCTACTATTGGATACTGGGTCAAAGGGAATCGTGGGATTTCCGATGGCGAGACGTCGAATTGATTCTAGTTATTATTAGTCCCATACCGGAGGGGACACACCAGAGGGGACTTTAGATTCGCCCCTGTCCGTCCGTCCAGAGGGGACTTTAGATTCGCCCCTGTCCGTCCGTCCGCCCGTCAGTCCATCAGTCAGTCCGTCCAACAACTATGGATCCTGCAATAATGAGAAAGTATTTAAAATATTTCTATGAAACTTGGTATGTTGGTAGAGGGCAATGAGGGGATTATGCACGTTACTTTACTTTGTTGATTTGACAAAAAATATGATTGCTATTGCAACGGAAATAGTAAAAGTACACACAATATAAGAATCTTTTTGTTTTGATTAATATGTCAAACATTGTGGTTGCTATGGCAACAGAAATTGTAAAAAATACACAAAATACACAGTTACTAAAAATAGAAAATGTTTTCCTCTCAATAACTTTAGTTAGGATTGAGAAATTGGAATGAAACGTTATAGGTAGCTTGTAGAAAAAACAAGCTTGGACTTGCATTTGGGGTCACTAGGATCAAGGTCAAGGTCACTGTTACTAAAACAGAAAAATGGTTTCAGCTCAATTACTTTAGTTAGGAATGACGTATCGGCCTGCAAGTTGGTGTGTATGTAGCTTATATGAAAAGCAAGTTTGGGATTGAAAATTTAAGACCACTGGTTTCAATGTCAAGGTCACTGTGACTAAAAATAGAAAAATGGTTTCCGCTCAATAACCTTATTTAGGAATGAGATATTGGAATTACACTTTAGGGGTAGGTAGCTTGTATACAGAAAGTTTGCATTTGGGGTCACTGGGTCAATGTCAAGGTGACTTACTAAAAATAGAAAAATGGTTTCCGTTCAATAACTTTACTTAGCCTGGGAATAAGATATTGTAATTAAACTTTATGGGTAGGTGGTTTATTTGAAAAGGAAGCTTGTGATTGAATTTGGGGGTCACTGGGTTCAAGGTCAAGTTCACTGTTACTAAAAATAGAACGACTGTTTCTGCTCATTAGCTTTCCTTAGAAATGAGATATTGGCCTAAAACTTGGTGCATAGGTGGCTTATATGACAAGCAAGGTTAGCAATACTTGAGCATCTTGTTATTACTATCACTATTATTATTATTATTATTATTATTATTATTATTACAGATAATGAACACTAGGATAGTCAGTCATCAAAAAGATGCTTTGAAAAACACCGATACAAATATTAAACAGTGCTGCCTACCCGTCATAAAGGACGACGTTTGTCGGAAAGAAAGTGTTATATGTTCGATTATAGTACATTCACGTCAGAGGTAATGTTGTATAATAGGAACAAACCTCTATTATATATAGAATATGTAACTTATTAGGTATATATATAGCATTTCTGAATATTAAGTGCTAAATGAAATCGAGGTTGTTCAATAGATATTGGAAGTATATAAACATGTTGTTATGTAAGCGCACAGTTTTTCAGAAAAGTACATATTAAACATTAACATTTTCTATTAAAATGATAAATAACATACTTTAAAAACATGTCTTCAACCTTTTATATGTACGTATACGTAGTAAAACCCTCTAACAAAGCGAGGATCTAGAGATATTATATTTGTTAAGAGTGAAAATGAGTTTGAGTAAGGTTTAGTCAGTATTTCGTTACATTTCGTGTTTTTTTTATAGTTTTTTAAACGAAATCTTGTAAATATATTTTGTGAATTGCACAGTAGAGAATTTGATATTTAATGTATTTGTATTTTTCTGATACCTGTACTGCTATACATTTAAAATAACTGTTGTCAATTTATTTTACGGTAAAGGCATTTATAAAGTCCAATGTAATGTATTATATGAGTGGAGTGAGAGCGGCATGAACAACTCCTATACAAATTATAACGATTTTTTTTTTTTTGGGTTAGCAAAATGAAAGTTTGAAATACCTTGGTTGTTAAATTTGATGACCTTAGTTTTAATGTATGATAGATTTTCTCCTTTTAAAACATATGTTATTTTCTTACAACTTGTAAACGGAAGCTTCAGCTTTGCCAAATTAATCAGTATAGTGTCATTTATCATATATTTTATTTCAATATCATCTCAGATTAAAGACAGTCCCTTTAATATAAATACATTACAACGTTCACATTTATAACGTTTGGAGTAGTAAATATGCCCCGTAGTGAGAATGTGATTAAATGTTCTTACAGAGCGAATGCTACCATAGGTTATGTTAGAGCGAATTCTACCTGATATTTTCAGAGCGAATGCTGCAGTTTGTTCAGTCAGAGCGAATGCTACCATGGGTTATGTTAGAGCGAATGCTACCATATGTTCTGTCAGAGCGATTGTTACCATGTGTTCAGTCAGAGCAAATGCTACCTTATGTTCAGTCAGAGCGAATGCTACATATGTTCTGTCGAAGCGAATACTACTATATGTTCTGTCGGAGCGAATGCTGCCATATCTTCTGTCAGAGCGAATGCTACCATATGTTCAGTCAGAGCGAATGCTACCAGATGTTCAGTCAGCGCGAATGTTACCATATGTTCTGTCAGAGCGAATGTTACCATATGTTCTGTCAGAGCGAATTTTACGTTCAATCGGAGCGAATGCTATCACATGTCTTGTCAGAGCGAATGTTACCATATGTTCGGTCAGAGCGATTGTTACCATATGTTCGGTCAGAGCGATTGCAACCATGTGTTCTGTCAGAGCAAATGCTACCGTATATTCTGTCAGAGATAATGTTACCATATGTTCTGGCACTGCGAATACTACAAAACGAATGCTACCATTTTGTTTCTCAGAGCGTATGCTGCCATATTATCGCATGTTTTTCAACACTTAGTCTAACGTCATGATACAGTATTTATTTGCATAGTTAAAATATATATAATGTCATGTCACCCTTTAACGTTTCAAATTGTACAGCATTATTTAAACAAAATATAATACACAATATGTTGTGTCAATAAATGATTTCTGAAAAGTATTAGAGAAATTTAGACCGTCAACTTATCTGTCATTTGGCGCTGACAAATTTCTTAAGAACAAACAAATAATCGACTGAAAAACGGTAAAATATTTGCACTGACAAAACATACGGTAAGATTTTCCATGACAAAATCCATGGTAGAAACCTGTATTATTCGGAGGTGTGAAAAAGTCAGGTTTGCAAACCTCGTTTTGTATATTTAAATAAATGTGTTGTATATACGGAAAATATGTATTTACACTGTTGAAACTGACAAGAAGATGCTTTGATTATGTAAAGTCATGCATGTAAATAGTATAGTTTGGCTGGAATGTCAAATGCGTGCACGTAAATAAAGTAGTCTTGGATACATGTCGAATTCATGGATGTATATCATGTAGTCTTGGTTGAAATATCGAATTAATGCATGTAAATCAATAACTCTTGGCTGGCATGTCAAATTCTTGGATGTAATTTAAACTAGTCTTGGCTGACATGTCGAACCCGTACATGTTGATTATGATGTCTTAGCTGGTATGTCAAAAGTATGCATGTTAATGTATTAGTCCTGGAGGGTTGGGTGTGGGGGAGGGTGGTGGTGGTGGCGGGTCATGTCAAATTAATGTATGTAAATATATAAATATTAGCTGGTATGACAAATTCATGCATGCAGATAGTGTAGTCTTGACTGACATGTCGAATGCATACATGTAAGTTATGATGTCTTAGCTGGTATATCAAAATTATGCATGTTAATATATTAGTCTTGGGTGCATGTCAAATTAATGTGTGCATATAAATTAGTCCTGGCTGGCATGTCAAATTCATGCATGCAGATAATTATCTCTTGACTGGCATGTTAAAATATATTGCATGCAAATAGTGTAGTATTGACTGGCATGTCGAATTAATGAATGAAAATAGTGTATTATTTAATGCAAATAGCGTAGTATTGACTGGCATGTCGAATTAATAAACGCAAATAGTGTAGTATTCGAATGGTGTAGTCGAATTCGTGCATGCAAATGGTGTAGTATTGGCTGACTTGTCGAATTCATGCATGCAAATAGTGTAGTCTTGACTGGAATGTCGAATTGTTGCATGCAAATAGTGTAGTCTTGGCTGGAATGTCGAATTATAGTGTAGTCTTGGCTGGAATGTCGAATTATTGCATACGAATGGTGTAGTCTTAACTGGAATGTCGAATAATGTAGTATTGGCTGGCATGTCGAATTCGTGCATGCAAATGGTGTAGTATTGGCTGGCATGTCGAATTATTGCATGCAAATGGTGTAGTATTGGCTGGCATGTCGAATTATTGCTTCAAATAATGTAGTATTGGCCGGCATGTCGAATTCGTGCATGCAAATGGTGTAGTATTGGCTGGCATGTCGAATTCGTGCGTCTTAACTGGAATGTCGAATAATGTAGTATTGGCTGGTATGTCGAATTCGTGCATGCAAATGGTGTAGTATTGGCTGGTATGTCGAATTATTGCTTCAAATAATGTAGTATTGGCTGGCATGTCGAATTCGTGCATGCAAATGGTGTAGTATTGGCTGGCATGTCGAATTCGTGCATGCAAATGGTGTAGTCTTGGCTGGAATGTCGAATTATTGCTTCAAATAATGTAGTATTGGCTGGCATGTCGAATTCGTGCATGCAAATGGTGTAGTATTGGCTGGCATGTCGAATTCGTGCATGCAAATGGTGTAGTATTGGCTAGCATGTCGAAGTCTTGCATGCAAATGGTGGAGTCTTGGCTGGAATGTCGAATTCATGCATGCAATTAGTGTAGATTATTTGTAGTCATTGTGTAGCCTTGGTTTCGGTCATCTGAATAGGTTCATCCATCAGAAGGAATTTTTCTAAAAAAGTAATGAAGTTAAATCGTTAATAAATGTCATCAAATATTAAATGAAATATTAAAGGGACACTATGCAATCTTAAATTTTTTATCATGGTAAAAATTAGCGTCCCGAATTATTAATCCAGTATCATTTTGATATACTTACATAAATGTTTATTTTTTATTTTTTATTCGTTATTCTACCAAGTTTAAATATATTATTGGTTCAATATGATCACCAGTGAAATCACAATGTGCTCTATACTTATCTTAGTATTATTATTAATGAATGAACAAATGCAAGTCAAGTAGAAAAACGAGCTTTTAAAATAATCAAGAATACTGGTTGTCTCTTTAACGACTGAACGCAACGCTACTCATTGTTTACATGTGTTATCAATTTTATTTCAATTACTTATTACCTGGTTTAAATCCTTATATATGTATATGTATCACTGAAGTTTAACAACGAGTCTTCAGCTGTCTATCCTAAAAAAAAATAAAAAAAATATAATGTAAATGTTGAGCAGCTATTTGTTATTATTGCATACACATTTACAATCTCCGTTTGCTTTCAATGTAGTATTCGCCCATATTGACGTCACCCATATTGACGTTGACGTCACCCATATTGACGTTGACGTCACCCATATTGACGTCACCCATATTGACGTGAAGTAAAGTCATATTGATCGCATTTTTTCAGTAAAAAATGTTTTAAACGTGTTTTATTGTCGAAATATCCATTATAAAATCCTATTAATATAAGCTTTCCCATCGCTTAATGGAAATAAGGCGGGACCACGTAATGTACAAAATAAGGTGGTTTTATTTCAAAAATATATAGACCTGGCTTGGAACGAGTATCATTGTGTATATACATAACACATTAGTTTACTATGTAGGTTAGTTTGTTTGATTAACTAACAAGAGGTCATAAGTTATAACACTACGTTAATATCTTCTGAGAAAAAACTCATCTGGGCTGTTTTTCGATTCAGGGCCCTCGTTGGAATTCCATTAATCTTTAGGTGAACATTTAAAGGTTCAGTGTATGAACACGTACATCCGGCCTTTAAGTTAAATGTTCAGTGTATGAACACGTACATCCGGCCTTTAAGTTAAATGTTCAGTGTATGAACACGTACAGCCGGTCTTTAAGTTAAATGTTCAGTGTATGAACACGTACAGCCGGTCTTTAAGTTAAATGTTCAGTGTATGAACACGTACATCCGGTCGTTAAGTTAAAGGTTCAGTGTATGAACACGTACATCCGATCGTTAAGTTAAATGTTCAGTGTATGAACACGTACAGCCGGTCTTTAAGTTAAATGTTCAGTGTATGAACACGTACATCCGGTCTTTAAGTTAAATGTTCAGTGTATGAACACGTACATCCGGTCGTTAAGTTAAAGGTTCAGTGTATGAACACGTACAGCCGGTCTTTAAGTTAAATGCTTGTCCTGGTGCACATAGAGGGTGTAAGTTGTTTTGTAGTGAATGACAGATTGTTTTTCATCGAGAAGGGACCAAACTGTATATTATCACGAATGCGAACATATATTGTTTTTATTTTATGCCTAATAATCGAAGTTTATGCAGAAAAAATGTATTTTTGGCGACGTCATATGTTTAGTATAGTGAAGTTGTAATTTTTACCGCACCAAAAAACTATGATTCATTTTCTAAGTGAAGTTATTACCAAGTCAATGATTTAGCTTCATACCAACTTTCTGAAAAAAATGATGTTTTCTAAAAATAAAACAACTATCTACTGTAGAGTACTGTAAATGGTAAATGACAGCACTTCCTAAAATACTTGACCGATTTTCAAAACTATAGCTCGTTTGTTTAGAACATTTCCAAATTAAAGATTTACATTCAACAGGTAATTTCTAAAACACGTTGTCTTACATTGAAACAATGTAGTTCCAAAAACAGTGAAAATTATAAATTCACTGAAAACCATAAAATAATTAGTTCATACTTTCAAGTGAATAATATAGTTTACCAGTTAATCTGTTAAGTATTTTAGGAATGGTTGTCATTCGAAGATGTCAGTTTGCCAGTATTTTTCAAATTTTATTTTTTCAGAAAGTTGATACGTATTAAAGATATCATTGGCTTGAGAATCACTTAACTAAAATAATCGGTCAATTATTTTCAACATCAAAGATTTCAACATTCTGAGTTGTTGACGTTGCCAAAAATATCCGTTTTCTTTTTGCATAAACATTGATTGCAAGGCATGTAATAAAAAAAATGTTGTTATGTCATGAATAAAATATTGTATTTCATCTCGAAGTAATTAAACTCTCATACTTCAGATTCGTGAAAGTGAAAAGTTTGCTAACTGCTCGATGAAATAATATCTGTTATTCGCTCCAAAGCAATAAATATCCTGTATGTGTATCTCTCTCACACACGCACTCACGCACGCACGCACGCACACACCAACTGCGGAACAACGCAATGAACATAGTTGAGTCTGCAGTTTATGAAGCTTTGATTGTATGTGGAGACATCAGTTCACACGCACGCACGCACGCACGCACGCACCAACTGCGGAACAACGCAATGAACATAGTTGAGTCTGCAGTTTATGAAGCTTTGATTGTATGTGGAGACTTCAGTTTCAAGGTCTGACTGGTCCGGTGGGAAGTCTTGTTATTTATTCTTTCAAATATAAGTTTGATTTCTAACATACGTAATGTTGTATCGTTGACAATATATAGAGGAAGTTTGTTGTTTTGTTGCGAATAACATAATGTTTTCATCTCGAAGAGAGAAAGTCATTTGTTATAACTATACCTAAACTGTGAATATTTTGTTTCAAAGTATAGTTTGTAAGACCATATATAAGCGAAATGGATCTAAGTTTATTTCAAGTGACATTAACTAAGGTGTCCCTATTGTTTAAACAACCTAATATAAATCATATTGTAATCTAGTCATACATAATAATATATACGTTGTGGTTTCCATCCAAATATGGGAGCTACATTTACTTGTATATTCATAAGTTTTGCTTTCTGATACAATGTGCATTTTAATGATCACTTTTTGAATGCCGCTTTTATTTAATTATAAGTGTAATGCGCATAATTAACATCTTCCTAAACTAAACATTACCCGAACTTTACCCGAGCTTAACGTTGTTGGTGGAATAGTCACTTAGCAAAAATAGCATTTATTTTATTCATGACTGTACATGTATATATAGTTTACTTTATTTCGTCATATAGATGTATGTCACTAAAGTCAAACATCGAGTTATCAGTTGTCTATGATAAATAAAACTACCAAATAATTATGTTCACATCAAGCAGCTATTAATATGTTCTTAATATTGTAAGAACACTTGTGCATAAAAGACACATATTGCATGCATTACATAGTTGTCACAGAAATAATGTCACTTGTGTATGTATGTTGTATAGCGTTCATCCTGCTCACCAGCATTTAGTGTTTTTAAAATGTGTTTCTTTTTCAACAATGAATACACATTTTGATGTATTAAAACGTAATGTGTGCATTCATAATAAGGTGGTTTTTATTGCAGAATATATATAGACCTGTTAATGTACATGATTGAGTATCATTGTTTATTGTATACTTTCATATTGTCCCGTTTAGTTTGCATTGAGCTAAGCGTGCAATATTCTACGATATTGCACGCATTGATATTGCACGGGAACTTTTGCTCGTGCTTGCTAAGAGCCGCGAAATAGAAATAAGGAACTACTTTCAAATAAAAATAATGGAATCCTTCCTATAATGTCAACACAAAAATATGTGTTTTTTTACAACCTTTTATGGCAAAAATTGATAAAATAATTCAAATGGTCACTCACCCACTGTTTTTAACGTTATCGAATGGTAAACAAACTTCCGAAAATCGCTTGATGTTTTTAATGACGTCATCCGACGTCGACGTCGTTTTCGCGCAAAATAATCATCCACACAAAATGAAACTGAATGGCAAGATAGGAATTTCATCAAAAGCTATAAAAATAACACAAATACAATGAAAAGTAATAGTCATACAATTAACATTGATCAAAAACAATATGAAAGTATACAATAAAAAGGTTATTGAATTTGTATGGCTAAATATTACTTGGAACTCGTTGTTTTGGAGCAGGACGACTCGCAAGCTCGTCGTCTTTGCCAAAACAACTCGTTCCAAGTAATATTTAGCCATACAAATGCAATAACCTATAGTATCTCATTGTGTATCTACATTACACTTATAAGTTTTATTTATTTTCATTGTTTTGATTAACTAACCATGGTCATAAGTTATAACACTACGTTAACAACCAATGGTCCTTACGCTATGTTAAGATCACGTTACCAAACGTGCTCTCGTGAAAATCCCTTTAATCTTTAGGCAAACATTTAATCACGTACAGCCTGTCTTAAAGTTTACATACGTTATTTGATTAAATATCGCAGAATATACTTGTCCTGGTACACAACTTTAATCAGAATATCACCAAGTGATGACAAAGAAGCATATATACTAAACCAAATTTCTAAGTATCAACCTAAGAATATGTCAATAATATTCTCACTGTTTTGTGTATTTTGAGCTTGATTAGAGACACGGTTAAACTGCAAAATAACGAGTGTAAATCGTCTGCTCTGATTGCATGAACATATTTTAAAACGTTTAAGTCAATGCATTTTCTTAGAAATAAGTTATAACACGTATACAACTGGGTATATAGGATTTCATTAAGTACTTCGAATTAATGAAGCTTTCGATGTTCCTAATTCAAAAATATGCCAGTTAAAATTATTTTGACATCATGTTTTACTAGCATTACCACTACAAATGCGTTTGCAAAAGAAATTTTCGAAATATTTAATTTTAACGCTGAATTACAGTTACTAGAATTTCAAACAATATTCAATGTAAAGGGAGGTAATTTAAGATTATCCATATTTCATTTTTTTTATAGACGGCAAATCTGCGATAAATGGGTCAAATTTATATGCTTTTTCTATTATTTCATACCAATTTTAAGAATTTTATATCTTTAAGCGATCTTTGACTCATGTTATGTGTTTTATCAGTACATTTCATGTTTTCATATAAAGGGAGGGTAACTCTCAAAAGATGTAACAATTTAAACAAAAACTAAATGTTTTACAAACTATGGGTCAGACCAAAATACTTATCATATATCTATTCTAAAATATATTTAAAACAAGAAAATTAGTTAAGATACAAAAGTTGATACTTAGCAATTTTGTTCAGTGTAAATATTCCAAATACATTGTCTTAGTGAATACGCGTTAATTTAAGATCTTATAGATTCTCACGTAGTATTTGTGGCTGAAGGATTATAAACCTTATAATTACACGTACGGACGCACGCTAGCACACACACATACAAACACGCACGCACGCGCGCGCGCACACACACACACAAACACACGCACGCCGCACGCATGCACGCACGCACACACACACGCAAACACACGCACACACGCACGCACACGAGTGTGTGCGTGAGGTTATGAGGTTTGATTGTATGTGGAGACTTCAGTTTTAAGGTCTGAATGGTCTGAATGGTCTAGTGGGAATAACTACGCCTTAAACATGTCTGATTTCTAGCATACGTAGTGTTGTAGCTTTGACATACATGTAAACGTTGTTTGTATATCGTGTCTTGACAGAATAAAATATATAATGAAAATAATTTAGTGTGTTTATGTATATGATAATCCATGCAAAGGTATGAAGCAGTTGGTAAAATTGCAAAAACATTTAAATTACACATTTTCAAACGAAAATCAAAGATTGGGTCCTTGAAAATTGCCGAATACACGTTATGCAAGATCAAGTTGCAGACTAAACATATCCCATACGTTTGCGGGAAGTAATAACTAGAGGCTTGGAATTCACCAACCATTCTTCAAACTATTATTGGACTTTAGCTCAAGTACTCAAATTTCATTCACACATATTCCCATGACCTTCATAGATACACACTTGTATGAAGTTGCTATTCATTAGAATTCATTATACATAGCAGCTTCTTATGAACATTTGCCCTTTAAACTTATAGAAATATGTGTGATTGAAATTTGCATACTTGGGCTTAAGTCTAAGAATATTCTCAAGAATGGTTGGTGAATTCAAGGCCAGCTGATTACCGGCTGTAGTGGTATGTTTGTCCAATACAACACATTCGAAGATATTATTGTAACAGCGACCTACCTCAGAGGTAGATGTGATAAATACAAGTATAGTACAAGGTATCCAATACAAGTTACAATACAACTTTAATGGTAATAACGTACCGCTATTGGTAACACTCACCTCTTCTGTGAAAAGAAATAGCCCTAACGTTAAAGGTAACACATTTTACCTGAATCAATTATACACGATTTTCATTGAAACTGTAGATTTTGAAAATTTACTCTTAGCGTAGGCAATTTTAAATTAGTGTAACAATAAAAAGTTTTTACATTTCACAGAGGACGTCATAGTTACCTTTACCGGAGGATATTACCTTTATGATACACGTCAACTTTAACGGATGTTGTTATCTTCAGCGGAAGTGTTACCTTTAACATTGTTACACAGGCAACCACCAGAGCTCGATCACATACGGGCAGAGGTTTGCAGCTCTAAAACGCAAGGCTTTTAACGTTGATCATAATCTATAAAATTTGGGTAAAATATTTTCTTACTGCTGTTGTAATTACGTACAGCTTAAATATAGATATAAAATCCGAACAGGAAAAGCAGCATTCAAGGACGACAGTCAACCACAAACACACACAGAAACAAAGAAAAAATGTAAGATGAATAAAACGCCAAATAAGACATCACAAACAAAAAAGGTTTGACAATAGGGCTACCGCCATGGAACGGTCAGTGGCAAAAAAGGCCGCTGAGGGTTTAAACCAGGTTCTAGGGCGCACAAACCTCACACGTACCCTAGTGTCAAACCAAATAAACGGGACACTGTAAATAAAGAAATCCCCGCCATGAAATATTCTCTAAACAACAAGGCAGTTACACTTAACGCTATAGGCATATGCAAGCCAAATTACACGTGCTTTCACATAAGGACGTGTTGTTGGTGACAATGCATGCATTAGAACGATTGAAGCATCATTTTGGCACTGTTTCTGACTGTCGGATATCTGTCTTGGCATATATAACGAAAGAGAACGCATTTTATAAAGGGATTGGAGGCGATCTCGAAGAGTAATTGGTGCCAATGCAAATCAAAGAGAAACTCCTCATAATGTGCTTCAGTTAATAAGAAATGTGCACAGGTTCATATGACATGTGCATTTTCATTAAATTAAACCATGATACCTTCCGGTTAATTATTGATCGGTCTGGAATGCTCGACGACTCGGCTGCGTTTTGTTGCTGAATCATAAATATCAATTTAAATGTGGATTATATTGCTAACAGTTGAACATATAATTAAAATAAATAGCACTTCTGTCACAAAACAAGAATGTATAAGAGCATTAGAGCATCATGTAAATTATATTAATGATTTATGCTACAAAACTAGCCGAGTCATCTAGTTTTCCAGACAAAACAATTCCATTAACAATATCTAAATCTGCGGATACTGTGTCCTAATTTAGTGGATATAAATCTGAAACACAATATGGTAGTTTAGCTAGAGACCAATAAACGGACTGACGTGAACACAATATGGTAGTTTAGCTAGAGACCAATAAACGGACTGACGTGAACACAATATGGTAGTTTAGCTAGAGACCAATAAACGGACTGACGTGAACACAATATGGTAGTTTAGCTAGAGACCAATAAACGGACTGACGTGAACACAGTCACAGATGTATTCGTGCGGGTCAATGGCGGTCAGTCATCTTTTTTCAAGTCAGTAGTGTTTCTCCAAGAACTTAATATAATGTTAATAGTACTTTATGTATAACATTGCGAATTAGAATAAGTCTAACTTCTTGGTATTAAGATAGATATTTTGTTGAATGCATTATATTACATGTATCATTTACGTTAATGATTTGCATAATGTGAAAGTATTATTATTATTTTTTTTTTTTTTTTTTTATATATGTTTTTATTATTTTTATTATTATTATTAATAGTAGTAGTATATTACTAATATAACCTTATGTAACTTTATATTCAAAGTTGTTATTTAAAATATAGATAAGATACCTGCCATTGACTGTATATGTATGACATTATTGTGAAATGTTTGATCATGGGTCATAATGACTTATTTCAAATAACTTTGTACATTGCATATTATTCTGAAATAAAACATCTGTTGTGTTCTGTTTACAGAAAAAATATAATTTGGAATATCATTTGTATTAAGGTTTTGCACATATTTGATATGGATGTTGATTTTGAACAATATCGCTATGCACTATACTTATAGGTTATTTAACATGGTTCTGTACAATACGGAGATATATTTGGACGAGTACACAGCTGGAAAAGTCATATTGGACGAGCCGTTAGGCGAGTCCAATATGATTTTTTCCAGCTGTGTACGAGTCCAAATATATCCCGTATTGTACAGAACCATGTTAAGTAACCTTTTTATTCTATACCTTTATTTTAACCAATCATTTATAATTCGGATATAACTTTCGTTTGTTTCATGCTTTCAAGCAAGTCGCTATGAACATCGAAAGCACAATTGCATGTAGGTCTATGTATTTTATATATTGTGTTCGACATGGCTTACTCTCAAGCTTTATTTGCTTGAAAGAATGCCCATTTCTCCGTTGTCAACAGTGATTAAATACTACCGAAGGTCAGTTTCAAACAATGATATATTATGCTAGTTTTTTGTGTTTTTTTTTTGTTATAAAGGAAAATTAAATAAAAATATGTGCAATAGATAGGTTTTCATTACTTGACAACAATTTATGGTTAGGTAATGACAGAAGCCTGTCGGTTCTGATTTTTATTCGGACCTTTTCACGCGTTTCGGTCTTTATCATAGGTTTAACATGGAACCTGTGAAGCGTACAATACGAACAAAATACGGGATATTTTGTACGCGCGTGCGTCCCGATACGGAAATATATTGTACGGTCACATGACTCGAAAGAGCGTCTACGATTGGATGTATAAATTAGGTATAGAATAAAATGTGATATCCTAGCCCTATTTATTAAAGAAATCTGCACTATAATGAAGCAAAAAAACAAGTAGTGTTTTTACGACAAGATGTCTGTTTAATGTCCTTATTTATTGATAAGCAAATTATAAAAGTCTGAAGAGTTAAATCTTTGAACCCTCTACCTTTTGCAATAAAGATAGTAATTACTTACTACCAACAAAATAATAATCTAATGGTCATCGACTCTTTCTACATGAAAACCGTTATCGCTATGGGTTCGATCCCTCCTGGGCCTAGGAATCTTTATGTAAGGAAGCTAGCCAGCTGTCTTGCGGAATATCGGGGTTCTACCCAGGTGCCCGCTGGTGCACGAACATTGCCCGGTTTGGCACCTGGCGTCTTCTCCACCAATGGAAGCTGAAAGAATCGCCTTATGACCTTAGCTGTTAGTGCGACTATAAAATCCAACCTCCGCGTTTAATTGTACATAACCTCATGTTACGTCATAAATGGTCATGAAAACAAAAAACAATATGGCGGCACCTTATATTATCTCTCATGAATAGACTCAAAACAACAGAGTCTGCTACATTTTCTCTCCGTTTTTGTGTATTGCTACCCGAACCATTTGCCATGATAATATAGGTTGATATTACTATGTATGCAGAATATTGGCAATGCAATCCTGTTTAAATCAAATCAAACCAATTACGTATGTATTTGTGTGTGTCTTAGGTCAAGGTAGCCAAGTACCAATACATATTGCGGCCACGTTTCATGATATAATATAGTGGTTTCGTGGAAGACATTTGTCCTTAAAACATGTCTTTTAAACAACTTTTAGCACTATTTGTATCGTCAATAGTCTATGTACATTTTACAGATATCTACCTCGTGATTTCGCAGAAGGAATATATAAATAGATTGGATATATGTATACTTGTCCTTATGTTGTTGTAAACGAGGTTACAAGGTCATTTTACAAGAAACACACAACTTAGTGAATATTTGCTTAGGAGACAATTTAGTGCGTTTTGTTTTGAAAGAAATGTGCAATTGTTGTTTATTTTTTATTTGTTCTAAAACACAAATTTTAAATGAATTCTGCATTCATTATAGCTGAGATAATCTTACCAGAATGTGTTTAGCAGTTAAATAATAACTTAAAAGGGTAGCATTAATTTTGAATCAAGAGTGATTAGAAGGCAGTGCATTACACATTTTACGTAATAATTCACGAACAGGTATGTATACCCAGTGTTTAAAGGGAATAAACGGGATATAAAAGAATAAATCATCATGATCTGTTTCCTCGTAACCTTAACTCCTCATACATCTGCAGGAGGGTGGTCTTCATATTTAGCACAGTGTTAGCTTTGGGTGTGTAGATGACGTGTCCTCGAATCCAAGGTCTGTCCCTGGGGCTAAGGGTCAGATCAACCCCATTATTTCCAATGTTCTAACATTCTATAATTAATGGTTTACGCAGACAAGGTGGAATGGGTTTTGCGATTCCATGTACGGATCCTCCTACTTGTGGGAGGTGTCTTATATTTATATGGGCTAAGTATGTATTTTTGCTGGTTTCCTCGTAACCTAAACTCCTCCTTTACAATACAATACAATACAATACAATACAATACAATACACATTTTTTTATTGCGATTAAGGCCACCAGCCCATTACACAGTGCACAAACAAGTACCGTGATTTATAATCTTACATACATGTATATATATTTAATTCCAAGCAGCATACAAAACGATTTTACACCGAACAATATACTTTGCATGGAATTGTTTCTGCTAGAATCATTTATATGTATATGCCTACAGTAGGAACGCCACGGACCTATAACATATCAGTTCTGTTCGCATTTTAACTCCGCGAACATGGACTATTTCTTTGTATTTTACGGACTATTTTACGAATTTTCAATTAAAACAGACGCCATTTTTTTACACCCGAAATTGGGCGCGCTGCGTCGGCGAGCACTACGGGAACCTATGGAGTCTAACAACACGCGTACAGTGTTTCATACCGTAGATAATGTAAAAACTAATACCTTACCGGACGAAATAACGTCCCATTATGTGTCAACACGATGCAGTGTTGGTGACTGACAGGTCACCGTGACATAACTTGACACGTGAAATTGACATGTTGGTCAAATTGGATTTGGGATTACTGTCTGCTGCTAGAGGTCCATGATCAAGGTATTTGTTTTGTCATTAAAATGTGTTTGTTAATAAACAGTACACACCACTTTTAGATCGTACATATTTAGACATTAGCCAAATATAGTGCCTAAAAAAGTGGCGTATACTGTTTAATAGAAAGTTCATATTTTTCGTGTACTCCGATCTTTCCAGTAACTGGATGTACAGTAAACTGTAGAACGTTTCGTGGAATAAAACATTTACTAGTAGAAATGCTATCAATGTCCCCAGCACCCCGCTCCCACCCAAGTACGGTAGATTGGGGTGTGGGGGTAGATGGAACTTGCATACCGAAAACAAGGAGGGGAAAGGAAACTAGAAGAAAAAAAACCCACCCCACCCCCACCCCTCAGATGCATAAATGTAAATTGTTAGCGTTGTCTCTATATCGTTATGTTATTCCCATTTTCTCGCACATTCGTGAATACATAACCCGATACAACTACCATTGAAACAATGTAAACTGCCACAGACATTTGACTGAAATCGGTCAGATTCATATTTATGTACAGTAAAGATTTGAGGCAAGGAAGTGATTTTGAATTGACATTTATTTACATTTATTACATACTTTCTGTTGCGAAATAAACAACGCAGTTTCGAGAAAGTACACTTCACTTAAAAGCCTTTAAGGAGGTGGAGCTACTACGCTAGCCTCCAATGTGTCTCAAAAGAAATGACTATTCCATGGGCTGGAAATATGCTGTGAAAGTGGAACAATGATTTTAATGGATCTCCAGTTAGGCTACATTATATTTTACATGTATAATGAATGATGAGAGATGTTTTTATTACATTAACCGTGTTATTGAGCACAAGTAGTATCCATGCTTTATTTAATTTAGTTCTTCTTTTATTTTTTATTTTTTAAATATGTTACATTATGTATAACAAAGGATAAACTATGTCTGTTTGATCACTGACATTGGATTGATGTTGTTTTCAGAAAGGCCTCAAATGTGAATCGTGACCTTGAGCAGCTCTAAGTGAATTGATACTGACGACTTCAGAATATCAAGTCGTATTAAATGCCATTGGATCATATGGAGGTGAGAGCCTTTTAAAAAATTGTTTGCACTTGTGTAGTTCTTTAAATGGAGCTTGTGTTATGCTTGCACGGTGCTGTTCAAAGTTAGAGTAAAAAATGTTTTCAGTGATAATGCAGCGTGATTGTCATATGAGCTCGTGTAAACTACATGTACTGGATACATGCGAAAACAAGTTGTGTTAAAGGTACACTAGGCAGTTTTTATTTGTTTAAAACCTCTGGAGTTCGGTTAATTTTTCTGCATAGTTTGCATTTGTGCATCATAAATATTATTTATTAGAATAGTTCAGAAGAAATTGTTTTACACATTACTTACTGTTGATAATAGTGCACCTATAATATATTTGATAGAATAACGAAGACAAAAATAACTTTTAATGCAAGCAGGTTTAAATTTAAAATGTTACAAGGTTAACAAATGGAGATGCTAATGTTAAAGCTTGATAAATACTTCAAGATTGCCGTGTGTCCCTTTAACATCAACTAATTACAATATGATTATGGTCTATGTGATGGGTCCCCAATTTATTAAAGGGACACAGAGCAAATTTCTAATCTTGTGTCTGTTTTACACATTTTCACATCAGAACAGACCACACATCTACAAAAGTGTCTTCTCAACTGCCCTATTTTATCATGTTTTATTTCTAAAACTAGGGGCATCACCAGGTTTTGAGAGAGAAAATAAATAGTTGTATATTAATGTTTTCTCCCCATGTTGATGTGCCATTTACTCAGTTTTGGTCAAGGGACGTTTATAGCATATCGGCTTTGAATCCAGTGAACACGGATTCAATTCTTACTGGCGCCACTGGGTTACTTCGATGTGTCCTGCTAGCCCCGTTCGTCTGATGGGAACGTAAACCGGATGGTCCTTTTATCGGAGTCTGTCCTACAAGCACGTTAAAGAACCATAGGTATCTAATCGGTAACAAGCGTAGGGCAGGGTTCCTGGATGCCTATGTATATTTCCTCCTCTCTTTGGGGCGGCTCGAAATAACCTAAACAACGTGTTGATGAGGCGTTAAACAATAATTAAATTGTAAACTGTCTCATTCCCCTAAACATGCCCTAGCCCCCCCCCCCCCGCCCCCCCCCCCCCCCCCCCGCAACACCTGATTCAAATTGAATACTCTGCTCGACTTATATTAACTTTTTATTCTATGTCTTTCTTTTCTTTCAGTCTGCACGTCATATGGAAGAATACTCCATGTACACCACTGTCCAGAGTCAATGCTGAAGTTTATGTTCGCTCAATTATTTGCTTAATAAAGTATACATATGAACTAACATATTGTCTTTATAAGTATGTCTTCCACCACAAAGTGGTAGGTGAGACAGATTATATTTGGCCTTTCCGTTCGTCCGTCACAAATCTTGTCTGCGCTACTTGTTGGATTTTGACGAAACTTTGTACGAAGCATCAGTATGTGCATATCAAATATTGAAGGTCAAGGGCTCCGTGACCCAATAATGATTATGAAAAACATTGTCTGCACTGTCCACTTCCCCAGAAGCAAAATTCATGGTTTGAGTGCATTTGGTGAGAGAATGATGCCTTTTGATTTTGAGGTCATTAGGTCAAAGGTCATTGTCACCGTGACATGATAATGTAAAATATTGTAAACTTAAGTCCACTTTCCCTAAAGCAAATCTCATGAATGATTTTGAGGTTAATAGGTCAAAGGTCAATATCACCCTGATATATTCAAACGTCATGGTTTGACTGCCTTTGGTAAGAGTATGATCCCTATTAATATTGAGGTCAATAAATCTGAGGTCAACGCCACAGTGACTTGATCATGAAAAATCGTGTCCGCAATCAAACTCTTTATTACTTTCTGAAGCTAATTTCATAAAACTTCATACTTCCACTGCCTTTGGTGAAATGATAATCCCTGTTTATTTTGAAGTCAGTACTTGAAAGGTCCGTTACCATGAACGGAAAAAGAAAAGTATTGCCCACACAGTTTTTCCTCTTACCTAAAGCAAATTTCATGAAACTTCATTGGTGGACAGTGGAAAGAGGATGATCGTTTGATTTTTAGGTAAAAGGTCAAGTCCACTATCCAAGGATAAGCATTTGTTACAACACACATGTTATAATATTAATGGTATAATATATGAATATTTTCTTGCACAATGTTGAATCCGGTAAAACAAGTGGTTTTGTTCACCGATATTGTCGCCTGTGAACCAAACCACTTCTTTTTAATTTACAGGATTCAACAGTGTTTAAGACATATTCCGATCATCCATTTTTTTTTTTAAATCATAAATTAAAAAATATATATATTAAAACAAACAAAACATGCTATTTGATTAAAACAGACGTATTCAAATTTTCAAAGTAGCAATATTCGCAGAATATAGTAGATTTCAATTGCTGAAAACAAACATGTATTTTTTTTTCAGGAAAAAATAATTCCATGAATATAGTATTTATCATGATTATATATGTTCAGGGAAATGTTTAATATGTCTGTTTTCAAATACTACAGATCGTAACGCACCGCACATGTATATTCAGTATTTACTTTCAATATAGTAGTGAGCATGACTGCGTTCTGGGACCATATAAATATGAAAGAATAATATATATAAATATATATATATAACTATATATGCCCTATAAATATAAACGACCCGCACTTTTTGGTTTCACGCGTACAGTGTTTCACAACACCACACATCTGGCAATTGCTCCATTGACACAATGTCATGTCCACATGTTTATGTTATGAAATCTTCGAGTCTACACATAATCATGTTTGTTACTGACAGTTGCATGTCTGTTACTCGTCAGTCATTTATTTACTTGGTTAAAGGGACACATGCCAATCTTGCTTTCTTTAAAACTCGAGTCGCCCCCTCAGGTTTAAACGAACAGTTAAAAGAATATAATTCTTTCTGCCTGTTAAACTAATATTAGTTTATCGCTTTTTCTGATTTCGAAAATTAACTCTGCAACGTATGTTGCCGCCATCATGATTTCATTTTCCGATATACAGTTGCAACATTGTTAAAATACATTGGCCACTCTGACATAAACCCAAAGCATGTATAGATAAAAAATTAGTGTAAACTATATGGACACATACATTTTAAATATATGTGTTTACATAACGAAATTATTTAATTGTTTTTGTAGCCGGTCGTCTTTCCTTAATGGATATGAATGTTGCCGTCTTTGGGTCGGACGGTCCTGTTACTTAATTAGTACTTGTCTCCGTTTATTGAAATTCTACATATATACAGAGGAGAGATGTATCTATATGATTTCGTTTTTATTCTCGCTTCTAAAATGATGAAATCGAATTTGATTACAACTGCGCATTCGCAGCTATATACAACTTAATCAATACGGTATGGAGGGTGGTGGGGTGGGATGAGGGGCGGGGTTGCAGGGATACTACCGTAATGATGTCCTTGAAAAAAACTGTGAACATTCTACTCTAATAATTTATTAAATACAGAACAATGTTGAAATCAATATATCTCTTAAAAAGGATTTCACAATTTCATGGTTTTATATCCCGCGTGTAAATTAACTTCGAAAGGCGATTGTTCATATTTTAGCGAACACGGTGTACTTTGTTAATTTTGGGGAAAAAAAAGTACTTTTTTCTGATTGACTTTAAATTTTGGTTTTTAATAGTCGACATGTCAATGAACACTTTCATGAAAAAAAATTCGTTCTCGCTGTTAAAACTTCATTTTTTTGCTTTTTTTTCGGATTCAGAAAATTAACACTGCAACATATATTTTCACCATCCTCATTTCCTTTCCCGACGTACCGTTGCAATTTGGTTTGTTAAAACCTATTCGGAGCACTCCGGCATAAACCAAAAGCATGTATAGATCAGAAATTTAATCTGGAATGCATGGATACATACATTTGAAATATATGTATTGAAATAATTCCATTATTTCATTTCTTGTGTACCCGGTCGCGTCTGTAAATGTATATGCGTTATGCCGTCTTTGAGTCCGTGGGTCATGTTGTTAATTTTGGGGGAAAAAAAGTACTTGTCTCCGATTTCATTAAAATTTTGCATATGGACAGAAGAAAGATTTATCTACGCGTACATGCATTTGTTTTTATTCTCGCTTCTGAAATGACGAAATAAATCGATTTTGATTTAAAAGCGCATTTTTGGCAATTTAAACCGTAAAACAACCTAAATTCATCCCTTTGAAAAATACCTTTAACTATTAATGGGAATTACACGAAGTGTACGCCAATTATGTTCGACCAATGTAGTTTGTGAATATTATTACTTTAACAACGATCTGTGATTGTGTTTTGTTATAATCACAGTTTATAAATAAGAGGTGAAGAAATCTGACCAGTGACAATTTTCCCGATAATGTCATTTTGTTATCGATTTTATCACGTGACCTTGTTTGATAAATAGTCATACGCCATAGGGCTGGCGTTCCTACTGCTAATCTGAGAGTATCTCATTACGTTTTGTAAAAGCTTTGTAAATAAATATTGACAAAACATGAATAGTGATTTCATTTGTGAATGACATGAATATATTGAACTCATTTATAATTGGCATAGACCCAAACTGTTGTGGTAGAAGCGTTCTTTTAGAGCATTATAACCAAACATAATAACAGGAAATGATACTCATCTTCGACACCAACATTACACACTTTACACAGTTGTTCATCTCGGAGTATCGCTTCATGGCGATCCTTTTCTATATTAAGATTATGCGAACACGTTCTTAACTTCGATAGAGCTCCATGTCTGAATGTTCAAGATTTTACAACGTGCAAATATGTCTCATGATCTTACACATACTTGTTATTCTCACAATTACATGCCATCGTTGAACGTACTGTTCTCTACGTCGTACCACACATTATTGCATAAACATATTTTCGTGTTTCACTAGTTGACGCTCCCCTAACCCTATCCAAAGGAGTTGTATATAGCAATAGTATCACCATACTTGCCCAATAAGAATTTCTATTAACATCCATTTGTTTCAACATGAAATAACACTTTTTGACATATCTAGAAGTGGGCATTCGAATTATCTTTAGCCTATATTTAATACCTCTTTTAGCACTTTCAATCCACAACAGATAAGGATCGCAATCCGCTAGTACAGAAAAAAGCATTGATCTTGTATTTGTACATATATATCGTTTGCAAGCATATAGATGGACTAATTCTGTCGAATTACGCTCTTCAAAACCGAACCATAAAGTATTATGGGTGCACTTTTTGTATCAAATATTTTAAAATATATATGTTTTGGCATTTGCCCAAACCTGTACAGATTTGAAAGTAGTGCAGTCGACACTCGCTTTGGCTTGGTACTAAGTCATTAGTCATATGATTGAATGCTAATTTCATCGAAAACGATAAACTATGTAAGTAAAACAGTTTACAGCTTCAATTCAATTCAACGCAAACAAACTTTCAAAGTGCGTTTACCATTCATGTATTGGAATTCTATTACATTTAGATCGCTTCTTGGCTAAGCTAGATAATTGTTTCCAAAATGACTTTGGCTTCTTGAATGAGTTTATTAGGTTTTCTAATGTAGTGTATGTTTTTTTTAATGCATTTCTCTCATGCTTATATGTATTAACAGTTGCTATCGACCCATTAACGCGATATTGTCTAAGTCGACTATATTTTAATTTCTTCTTTTCACTCTTTATCAAATCATTTCGGTTGTTGTCTTGCTTTAAAATGAGTCCGTTCTAAACAGCTCTGACCACAACGTTTGAACGTATCTTTAACATGTTTAACAATGTCATTTATATCTGATTGATCATTCTCGAGAGTTGCAAATAGTTGATGCACGCAATCATTAGATAGGTTTTCATTTAAATTAGAGCTATTCTCCTCTGAAAATGTTTACTTTGTAAATGACAGTGTTCTGTTAATGTCTAATCCGCCATGTCGGACATTATTTTCGGCGTTAACAATCTTATTAGCAATACAAAAGACGTTTGAAAAATGCTTAGATTCTGTTCTTTCGTCTATTTTAAAAGACATTAAAAATTTAAGAAAGTTTCATCATGTATGACTTAATCTATATAACACTATTATCATGTGTACTGACATAAATATAATAACACATAAATATAATAACCAATATCTTTATCTTCACCTGTACGACCATTACAATATAATAAGAATATGATATGCAAATTCAATTAAATCTGAGCCAGATTTGTTGACAACTTGGTCCATTCACATTTACATCACTATTCAAAGTTCCAACTCTGGAACATTGTTTTGAAACTGCACTATGTCTGTATTCTCTGCAGTTCTTGCATTTTAGTCACAAAATATTACCCAATTGTACATCTTCAGTATCTACGGGAAGATCAATTTGCATTCGGGACATAGTCTTGTAACAAACATATTCATTGTGTTTCTGACGTAAACCGTAATACCTGACATTGGACGACAAAATAATTCAAATTTGAGGGATTTGCTGAAATAACACGTATGTTCAGGAAATATATTAGAAACATAACTTTATAGTCCAGGTTTCGACTAAGCCAAAAATATCAAAGCCAGTCAGGTACTGAAAAGGTACTCAAATGTATTGGGCCTTGGCCTAAATCCTATGCTGTAGTCACATCCGGGGTTGTCCGTATCTGCAGGATCTATAATCATATTATTAACCTCGTTAGTTGTTTCGTCATGGGTTGATGAAAGTTGTATTACACTCCGAAAATCCTTGAAGTTAGTAGAAAGTCAGACGTAGGGGTTGTTCTGATCTCAAATGTACCCTTATAGAAGTAACCAGTCTGGCCTTTCTATTTCAGATCGTTCAGTGTTGTCCGTCCAATATGGATACTGGATTAACGATTCACTAAATACCTTAAATTTATCGTCGTTGAAACGAAAACATATAATGACAATCAGTAGATTAGGTCGATGGGGGTTTAAACCAGGTTCTACGGCGCACCAAACCTCACTCTTACCATATTGTTATCCCAGTGAATCCGAACAATGTAAATAAAGATATCCACGCCAGGTTAAATTCTCTAACAAACAAGGCAGCATTAATAGGTGCTATATGTATAACACATAAATTATCAGGTATATAATATATATATATAATTAAAAAAATATATATATAGAGAGAGAGAAATATTTGCGAACAACCAACTACAGACAACCTTCGGACGAGCTACGGTAAGGCTAGCTGTGATGGGAGACACAGAAATCAAACGTATGCATTCACTTCCTAAAAAGGATAGCTGCAACACACGCTGATATACTGTATCTGTACATCACACTCGTCTGGAGGCACAATTAACATATACACCTATACATACATATTATATACATACATACACACACACACACACGCACGCACGCACGCACGCACAACACACTACACCCACCCACCCACACACACACACACACACACACACACACAATCATAGCTTAGATGAGTGGGATCACATTTAAGGATTTAACCACACATACGCCTTGGCCTAAATCCTATCCTGTGCTGTAGTCACATCCGGGATTGTCCGTATCTGCAGGATCTATAATCATATTATTAACCTCGTTAGTTGTTTCGTCATGGGTTGATAAATGTTGTATTCCACTCCAAACATCCTTAAAGTTAGTAGAAAGTCAGACGTAAGTGTGTGTGTATTTATATATATTTATATATATATATATATATATATATATATATATATATGTGTGTGTGGAGAAAATTGTGTACAAACCACTTACCAGCGGATTCGAACCCGCACATAGGACACCAACTTCGACACAGCGCCTCGCACAATAGCCGGCGCCTTAGACCACTCGACCACCTAGCCAACCTAAAAAGATTGATTTCGGTGGACGGGTCATACTAAAGTCGTACTACTGAACTTATCGGATATCTTCGTGCCTTTTCGTCAAATAACGACAACCATAGCGTATAATTTATACGATAGAGGATTCATTTTACATGGTTATAACCTCAAGTATATATACAACATTGTACCATAGAAAGACGCCAGACCATACTGATACACTGAATTTAGATATATTATATTATTTGTGAGAGAATTAAATTCAGAATAAAGAACTTTCTGTAACGTGGGATCTATAAGATACAAGTACAAACATTAAATATTATATGTGGAGAAAATTCGGTACAAACCACTTACCAACGGATTCGAACCCGCACCTAGGACACCAACTTCGACACAGCGCCTCGCTTAGGCGCCGGCTGAATAAATTGTGCGAGGCGCTGTGTCGTAGTTGGTGTCCTCGGTAATAGTGTTAACCATAATAGAAAAGAAAGGAGTGTAAGCACGCTTTATGTCATATTCCCAGTTTCGCCGAGACATGCCACTTTTAAACCATTGTCTAATTCACTATGTCTATGATTTTCAAAGTTTGCATCGTGCAAGACAGGACGACCGAATGTGCGAATATTTTCAGGGCTGCTTCTTGCATCAAATTTTTCCAAATCAGCTTCAATTTTATCAATAAGGCTCTTCTTTTTTTCTCTCCAACAATGTCATTTAAAGCGTTAACATCAAGTTGTAATTGCTCTTTGATATCAAGAAATATGTTTGATTCAGATATTAATTTTGAGTCGCAATTGTGTTTCTTTATTCAGATTAACTTTCTTATCAGTTAGGCGTTGATTTGTTTTTAATATAATATTATAAGTAGATATAAAAATTGAACAGGAAAAGTAGCATTCAAGGACGACAGTCAACCACGAACACACACAGAAACAAATAACAACTTTAAAGATGAATAAAAGTCAAGATAAGACATCACAAACACAAAAGGGTTGACAATAGGGTTACCGCCTTGGAACAGTCAGTGGCAAAAAAGCCGCTGGTGGTTTAAACCAGGTTCTAGGGAGCACCAAACCTCACTATTATCCTATTGTCATCCTAATAAACGGGACACTGTAAATAAAGATATCCCCGCCAGATTATAATCTCTAACAAACAAGGCAGCATTAATAGGCAATATAAGTAAAACACATACCTGATCATGTATATATAATATAAAAAACAAACGCCTACAAAGCCACAAAGTAACAGAAGCCAGAGCAACAAGAGAGAAAACCGTTTAAGAGTACGACAAGACAAGATTAGAGACAAATATCAAACGCTACCGGCCTATAAGGATTTAGGTAGACGTCATCATAGAGTCCACAATCTGTCCGGTCATCGCACAATCAAAGAGAAAAGCATAGTGGCGAACTGTAAATGGGTCAAACACTAAACAAGCAGTGCTTTGCAAAATGATATGGTCATAACCTCTTTTGATAAACGTGTAATAAAGATTGTATGAAAGTGACTTAACGAAGGATCTTACGAAGTTTGTAAATCACATCACCATAGAAGTCAGGTTGTGATAGTCCTTGCAGAAGAGTTCTTAACTTACTTTTATATTTATTTTTACTTTTTATTTTATTTTCATCTTTCATTTCAGGAATATCCAACTTAACCGAATTGCACCTAAAATGCGATCTTCACTACTTTTAATGCAGCTAAGAGAGTATCGGAATTAACAGGACGATGGTTAGTCTCAACATCTGCCGATAGCGGTAGTAGACGCTGTGCGATTTTGTCATAGCTGTAGCGTATCTTTGGTAAAGGTGGATGAGTACCATGAAAAAAGCCGCTCGTCTAAAAGTTTCGTATCGTTACTAATTACTTGTTCACGTTTTAAAATGAGCAAAAACCTACATCAACTAAAGAAAGGTGTTCATATTTGGCATAATGGTTGCATAGGATATGTAAATGACAACAAACGTTTCGAGTCCAGTGTCTGAACCCCTGGGGCCAGAGGCAAAGATCAAAAAGTTACATTCACCAAAATGAATATTAAACCCGCGATTTTCAATATTTCTTAATGAAATGTACTATTAGTTATTTGGTTTCTTAACAGAGGACATGGGCTCACATTCCCAGCCTGGAAATTATATTCACCCGAGCCATCACGCGAGGGCGTATATATTTGCCAGGCAGGGAATATGAGCCTTTGTATTGTATCAATTTGATGCTTACATCACTACTAGAGGGCAGGTGTGTATGTCATAAAACTAACACTCTTCTTACGGAAGTTGTCTCATATTGTTGTATAATTTATATCCATACAACCTTGTTTAACAAGTAGGATTCAATAACATAATCAGTGGTGAGTGGACTCATGAGAGCGCACACGGCGTATTAATTTAGCAGTAAACATGTGTATCATATAAAACACATTCTCAGAGACAATGACCTTATATCAAATAGTACACATTCATGTGTATTAAATTGTATGGTATATCAAACGGTAGACCGACAGAGTTTTAAAATGCCATTGTATCACAATATCAACTGAATGTATGTATAAAGCTACATTTGATTAACGTTGTCGGAGTATGGGTAGTTATGCCGTCTATGCACGTGAAATGATTCAGCTGCGCCCGTACTGGTAACGCGTATAGCCGCATAACGTATATGACGTCATTAAACAACAGCCGAATAGTTTCTGGTTTATTTATAATTCATGAGTTCGATATAAGTATTTTATATCTAATGATGGAATGATCGGCGAGCTTGTTGTAGCCTTGCCAAAATCACTAATGCCATTCAATAATGTCACTGAGATTTCAATGCAAACTTGAAGCTGTTCGTGGGGCAATGTATACAAATTATAGCAAATCAACTAGTAAGATATTTTGAGAACATGACATGATTACTGCTTTTAAGCAAATACACTAAGTAAGTTGCTTGCAGATCGACAACTTTTTAAACTGAATTAGGTTAAAGTATGTCCGATAATTAGTTGTCTCTCTTTAAATTACCAGGGACTGCACCACAGCTTATGTCAAAAAGACGGGTAAATTAACTTAAGGCTACACTCCTACGTGTGTCACAAAGACGATTCAATTAACTTACGGGTATGGTATTTTTAGGTATAGACAAAAAATAGCTTCATTGATTAAATAGCCATTAAAGGGGTATTTACCGTTGCGGTTAGTAATGTATTAAAAGCGTCCGCGGAGACGAATGACGTGGGTATAGTGCGTTACAAAAGGGCGGAGGTTATTTCGGCATTTTAACCCTCTTCGCATAGATTGGATAAAGTGCTCTCAGTTCCGAAGATGATTGGTCAGAAGATCGTTCGGTCAGTTTAACAATCCGGTTTCCAAGGAAAACGCACCGGGAATTGAATGGAAAATTGTTTCCTATATTTTCAATTGAAATCAATCAGTTCCTGATTTCAAGTTGAAGAATAAACATCTAAGTTACAGAGGAACATTCACTATTTATTTCTCAGGTCTTCTACACACGCCACGATTAGTTATTCCCCATAGAAAAAGATAATAGGCGAAAACCTGTTCAGCATTATTTTCGCTACTAGATTGCCCTAAATTATAACTTCGTGCAAAAAAATATTATAATACATAACAATGTATAGGCTCCTCTAGATGTACCTTGTATCATGACCGTGTCCCACATTACGTCTTGAATTCTTGGAATGAAACAATAATGATATAGGTTTTAAAATAGGGACAATAAAAAGCCGGTGAATGAAATTGTATATAAGTTGCTTCCAAGAAAGGTTAAATGTACCTGAATGCACACATAAGGACAAAGGTTTGATTGTATAACTTATGCAATTAATCAATATTGTTTTTATATTGTTTTACAAATGTTTGGCTAAGTTATTTGAACCAGTACATAGTAAAATAATATAATAAATACTGATAAAGGTGATCCTTTGGGAACAACAAACACAATTAAGAGAATAAAGCAACAGACTCGGTTTTATTGAGTCTGTTCATGAGAAGTAATGTAGAAGCAACACCTCTCACGCCCCCTAGCACCGGATTAAGTGGTATTCTTCTTCAAAGCCACCTATATTGGGCTCGCTGGTCCCAAACGACCATTAAAAATAACACTACTGATTCATAGCACGGGGAGACCTTTTACAGCCGCCACACTGCACTAAACGCTAGATGTCCTTCGTAACATCTACAGTTGTGTGCATGACATGTTTTGAACGAGAAAACATATATACAAAATTATAAAGCCTGCTATGGAATGACTAAACGTGAGCGGGTATTAGAGATCTGGGTCCTGTTTTATTAAACATCTATTGATAATAATTCTGATAGTAAATCAAATTTTAAAATAGTGCTTTTTTAACCTAAGCATTCATTGTAGACAAGTATGCGTGCACGTTGAACAGAACTACCACATGTATAAGAAAATGAAATGAAAAGCGTAATTTCTAGTAAAGCCTTTAAAAAGGCTTGAAATGAAATTAAACGCAATGGGGTTTTACGTCTTGTTAACACATGATATTAGGTTATTTTGGGACATCAGACATGCCTCCACCAGTGAGCAAACCCAGGCGGGGTAGAGGTCTGTAGCTCTTCAGCCAAGGCCTTATCAACTGAGCTACCGAGGCGACTAAGTCGGCGTTGATAATGTCAGCAACGTGCACTAGATGGCCCGAGAGGGAGGGACTATCACACAGCATGTATATTGCAGTGCATCACTTGTAATTTAATTGTTCCCAATTAGGCTTCGCCCTCGTGGTGTATATCAAATAACTCGTGGTGTACATCAAATAACTCGTTGGTGTATATAGACCGGGATGTAGAGGCTAAGACCCTTTAAAATTCTGGCCCTCTCTCTTTCCAACGTCCTGACGCCGACACCGACAAACTCTGGGAGCCATTTGTAGACCGGGATGTAGAGATTAAGTACTATGTCAATAATGGCATCGTTTTATTATCAGGATTCATACCGTATACGCAGCGGCCTGCAACAATAAAATAAGAATATAAATCTACGGCGCTAACTAAAATATACATTAAACTCAAAACATGACCACGCATTGAATTTAACCCAATGGATATGAATGAAATATAGAAATAGCCTAACCAGAATAATAAAGTTGTATATCGCTCTATAACTCGTCTGTATAAGGATAACATATTATACACGATACTCTTCTGTGAAGAGTCTGTGTTATATGTGTTATAACCGCACCCGGCAAAACATAGGGAGAGAATAACAAGAAGATAGATAAAGAGATATGATAGGCTGGTTAGTTGTATTGGCGGGAATGCGATGGTGACGTGCATAATTACTCGTGCAAGGTGATGGATCCCTAGCTTACATACATAGCTAACATACAATACGGATACTACATACAACTATTTATATATATATTCAGCTACATGAATGCTACATAACATTCATAGACAGCGTTCAAGTGCAAATAGTTCTTAGTTTTATTTATACAGGATAATATTACAATCGACTGTCAAAGTCATTCTTCGGTCTTGACTGGGTTTGGTCAATTTTTTCACCAGCCTCTGTTTGACCTTGAACAGAGGCGGTTACTCTTTTGGCGGATTGTTGTTCTGGCCTCTATTGTTGTAGAATTTCTGTCCTCTGCCGCTGGAGAAGTTTCTTGGACCCCTATGGAGGAAACCATTGCCTCTACCACGGTCTCGTTGTTGTTGGTTGCGGTTCTGCGGCTGCTGCTTCTGGATACTGGTCAAAAAAAGAGTATGAAGATGGACCTTTGGAAACGGCCGAACACGACACATACAAAATATTGCAGTCACGGTTTGATTGAGACTGTTCATGAACGGTAGTCAAATTTGCTAGCTACCGCTCATGCCCTCTAGCCCCGGGTCAAGATTCCAGATAAGCTGGTCAAACTTTCCATCCATAGCCTTCAGTCTTGACTGCATGGCTTCAAGCTATGCATCTAGCTTGGACTGCATACTATAGTCTCCAACTCCTGTAAACTGAATTCAAAGTTACAGGGATGCCTTCTTGTTAAATGACTGTGTGTTTTCTGTCTTCTGTTGTCCTGGTTTCAGCTTGACCTCCTTCTCCACTTGCCTTATCTCTCTAAGTAGAGTGTTGTAGCCTGTAATATACTCATATTTGTGACAGTCTGCATCTTTAAGGGTTCAGAGATGAGTCCGGTCCAAAATTTACGACGAAGTAATAGTAAATCATTCTTGGCCAGATAGGGTAAGTGACCCTTATTGATGATGGTCTGTAACAGAGTTTTTCGCCTACAGGCAAACTGGGTTATGCTTTCTTCTGGACGCTGAACACTGTTAAAGAATTCCGTCACATATTCCTCTCTGGATGATGCATTAGAATATACAGCATCCAACTTACGTAGAAAGTCAGTGGAACTAGCGTTTAATCCAAGAGGAATAGTAAGTAAACGAGCAGAGCCACGAAGATACGACCGTCTAGTCTATACAACTACGTGGCCATCAGTAAGTAAACGAGCAGAGCCACGAAGATACGACCGTCTAGTCTATACAACTACGTGGCCATCAGTAAGTAAACGAGCAGAGCCACGAAGATACGACCGTCTAGTCTATACAACTACGTGGCCATCAGTAAGTAAACGAGCAGAGCCACGAAGATACGACCGTCTAGTCTATACAACTACGTGGCCATCAGTAAGTAAACGAGCAGAGCCACGAAGATACGACCGTCTAGTCTATACAACTACGTGGCCATCAGTAAGTAAACGAGCAGAGCCACGAAGATACGACCGTCTAGTCTATACAACTACGTGGCCATCAGTAAGTAAACGAGCAGAGCCACGAAGATACGACCGTCTAGTCTATACAACTACGTGGCCATCAGTAAGTAAACGAGCAGAGCCACGAAGATACGACCGTCTAGTCTATACAACTACGTGGCCATCAGTAAGTAAACGAGCAGAGCCACGAAGATACGACCGTCTAGTCTATACAACTACGTGGCCATCAGTAAGTAAACGAGCAGAGCCACGAAGATACGACCGTCTAGTCTATACAACTGAGTGGCCATCAGTAAGTAAACGAGCAGAGCCACGAAGATACGACCGTCTAGTCTATACAACTGAGTGGCCATCAGTAAGTAAACGAGCAGAGCCACGAAGATACGACCGTCTAGTCTATACAACTGAGTGGCCATCAGTAAGTAAACGAGCAGAGCCACGAAGATACGACCGTCTAGTCTATACAACTAGTGGCCATCAGTAAGTAAACGAGCAGAGCCACGAAGATACGACCGTCTAGTCTATACAACTGAGTGGCCATCAGTAAGTAAACGAGCAGAGCCACGAAGATACGACCGTCTAGTCTATACAACTGAGTGGCCATCAGTAAGTAAACGAGCAGAGCCACGAAGATACGACCGTCTAGTCTATACAACTGAGTGGCCATCAGTAAGTAAACGAGCAGAGCCACGAAGATACGACCGTCTAGTCTATACAACTAGTGGCCATCAGTAAGTAAACGAGCAGAGCCACGAAGATACGACCGTCTAGTCTATACAACTAGTGGCCATCAGTAAGTAAACGAGCAGAGCCACGAAGATACGACCGTCTAGTCTATACAACTACGTGGCCATCAGTAAGTAAACGAGCAGAGCCACGAAGATACGACCGTCTAGTCTATACAACTACGTGGCCATCAGTAAGTAAACGAGCAGAGCCACGAAGATACGACCGTCTAGTCTATACAACTGAGTGGCCATCAGTAAGTAAACGAGCAGAGCCACGAAGATACGACCGTCTAGTCTATACAACTGAGTGGCCATCAGTAAGTAAACGAGCAGAGCCACGAAGATACGACCGTCTAGTCTATACAACTGAGTGGCCATCAGTAAGTAAACGAGCAGAGCCACGAGGATACGACCGTCTAGTCTATACAACTAGTGGCCATCAGTAAGTAAACGAGCAGAGCCACGAAGATACGACCGTCTAGTCTATACAACTAGTGGCCATCAGTAAGTAAACGAGCAGAGCCACGAAGATACGACCGTCTAGTCTATACAACTGAGTGGCCATCAGTAAGTAAACGAGCAGAGCCACGAAGATACGACCGTCTAGTCTATACAACTGAGTGGCCATCAGTAAGTAAACGAGCAGAGCCACGAAGATACGACCGTCTAGTCTATACAACTGAGTGGCCATCAGTAAGTAAACGAGCAGAGCCACGAAGATACGACCGTCTAGTCTATACAACTAGTGGCCATCAGTAAGTAAACGAGCAGAGCCACGAAGATACGACCGTCTAGTCTATACAACTAGTGGCCATCAGTAAGTAAACGAGCAGAGCCACGTAGATACGACCGTCTAGTCTATACAACTACGTGGCCATCAGTAAGTAAACGAGCAGAGCCACGAAGATACGACCGTCTAGTCTATACAACTGAGTGGCCATCAGTAAGTAAACGAGCAGAGCCACGAAGATACGACTGTCTAGTCTATACAACTACGTTGCCATCAGTAAGTAAACGAGCAGAGCCACGAAGATACGACCGTCTAGTCTATACAACTAGGTGGCCATCAGTAAGTAAACGAGCAGAGCCACGAAGATACGACCGTCTAGTCTATACAACTACGTGGCCATCAGTAAGTAAACGAGCAGAGCCACGAAGATACGACCGTCTAGTCTATACAACTACGTGGCCATCAGTAAGTAAACGAGCAGAGCCACGAAGATACGACCGTCTAGTCTATACAACTAGGTGGCCATCAGTAAGTAAACGAGCAGAGCCACGAAGATACGACCGTCTAGTCTATACAACTAGGTGGCCATCAGTAAGTAAACGAGCAGAGCCACGAAGAGACGACCGTCTAGTCTATACAACTACGTGGCCATCAGTAAGTAAACGAGCAGAGCCACGAAGATACGACCGTCTAGTCTATACAACTAGGTGGCCATCAGTAAGTAAACGAGCAGAGCCACGAAGATACGACCGTCTAGTCTATACAACTAAGTGGCCATCAGTAAGTAAACGAGCAGAGCCACGAAGATACGACCGTCTAGTCTATACAACTAGGTGGCCATCAGTAAGTAAACGAGCAGAGCCACGAAGATACGACCGTCTAGTCTATACAACTAGGTGGCCATCAGTAAGTAAACGAGCAGAGCCACGAAGATACGACCGTCTAGTCTATACAACTAGGTGGCCATCAGTAAGTAAACGAGCAGAGCCACGAAGATACGACCGTCTAGTCTATACAACTACGTGGCCATCAGTAAGTAAACGAGCAGAGCCACGAAGATACGACCGTCTAGTCTATACAACTAGGTGGCCATCAGTAAGTAAACGAGCAGAGCCACGAAGATACGACCGTCTAGTCTATACAACTAGGTGGCCATCAGTAAGTAAACGAGCAGAGCCACGAAGATACGACCGTCTAGTCTATACAACTACGTGGCCATCAGTAAGTAAACGAGCAGAGCCACGAAGATACGACCGTCTAGTCTATACAACTAGGTGGCCATCAGTAAGTAAACGAGCAGAGCCACGAAGAGACGACCGTCTAGTCTATACAACTAGGTGGCCATCAGTAAGTAAACGAGCAGAGCCACGAAGAGACGACCGTCTAGTCTATACAACTAGGTGGCCATCAGTAAGTAAACGAGCAGAGCCACGAAGAGACGACCGTCTAGTCTATACAACTAGGTGGCCATCAGTAAGTAAACGAGCAGAGCCACGAAGAGACGACCGTCTAGTCTATACATCTACGTGGCCATCAGTAAGTAAACGAGCAGAGCCACGAAGAGACGACCGTCTAGTCTATACAACTACGTGGCCATCAGTAAGTAAACGAGCAGAGCCACGAAGAGACGACCGTCTAGTCTATACAACTAGGTGGCCATCAGTAAGTAAACGAGCAGAGCCACGAAGAGACGACCGTCTAGTCTATACAACTACGTGGCCATCAGTAAGTAAACGAGCAGAGCCACGAAGATACGACCGTCTAGTCTATACAACTGAGTGGCCATCAGTAAGTAAACGAGCAGAGCCACGAAGATACGACCGTCTAGTCTATACAACTAGTGGCCATCAGTAAGTAAACGAGCAGAGCCACGAAGATACGACCGTCTAGTCTATACAACTAGTGGCCATCAGTAAGTAAACGAGCAGAGCCACGTAGATACGACCGTCTAGTCTATACAACTACGTGGCCATCAGTAAGTAAACGAGCAGAGCCACGAAGATACGACCGTCTAGTCTATACAACTGAGTGGCCATCAGTAAGTAAACGAGCAGAGCCACGAAGATACGACTGTCTAGTCTATACAACTACGTTGCCATCAGTAAGTAAACGAGCAGAGCCACGAAGATACGACCGTCTAGTCTATACAACTAGGTGGCCATCAGTAAGTAAACGAGCAGAGCCACGAAGATACGACCGTCTAGTCTATACAACTACGTGGCCATCAGTAAGTAAACGAGCAGAGCCACGAAGATACGACCGTCTAGTCTATACAACTACGTGGCCATCAGTAAGTAAACGAGCAGAGCCACGAAGATACGACCGTCTAGTCTATACAACTAGGTGGCCATCAGTAAGTAAACGAGCAGAGCCACGAAGATACGACCGTCTAGTCTATACAACTAGGTGGCCATCAGTAAGTAAACGAGCAGAGCCACGAAGAGACGACCGTCTAGTCTATACAACTACGTGGCCATCAGTAAGTAAACGAGCAGAGCCACGAAGATACGACCGTCTAGTCTATACAACTAGGTGGCCATCAGTAAGTAAACGAGCAGAGCCACGAAGATACGACCGTCTAGTCTATACAACTAAGTGGCCATCAGTAAGTAAACGAGCAGAGCCACGAAGATACGACCGTCTAGTCTATACAACTAGGTGGCCATCAGTAAGTAAACGAGCAGAGCCACGAAGATACGACCGTCTAGTCTATACAACTAGGTGGCCATCAGTAAGTAAACGAGCAGAGCCACGAAGATACGACCGTCTAGTCTATACAACTAGGTGGCCATCAGTAAGTAAACGAGCAGAGCCACGAAGATACGACCGTCTAGTCTATACAACTACGTGGCCATCAGTAAGTAAACGAGCAGAGCCACGAAGATACGACCGTCTAGTCTATACAACTAGGTGGCCATCAGTAAGTAAACGAGCAGAGCCACGAAGATACGACCGTCTAGTCTATACAACTAGGTGGCCATCAGTAAGTAAACGAGCAGAGCCACGAAGATACGACCGTCTAGTCTATACAACTACGTGGCCATCAGTAAGTAAACGAGCAGAGCCACGAAGATACGACCGTCTAGTCTATACAACTAGGTGGCCATCAGTAAGTAAACGAGCAGAGCCACGAAGAGACGACCGTCTAGTCTATACAACTAGGTGGCCATCAGTAAGTAAACGAGCAGAGCCACGAAGAGACGACCGTCTAGTCTATACAACTAGGTGGCCATCAGTAAGTAAACGAGCAGAGCCACGAAGAGACGACCGTCTAGTCTATACAACTAGGTGGCCATCAGTAAGTAAACGAGCAGAGCCACGAAGAGACGACCGTCTAGTCTATACATCTACGTGGCCATCAGTAAGTAAACGAGCAGAGCCACGAAGAGACGACCGTCTAGTCTATACAACTACGTGGCCATCAGTAAGTAAACGAGCAGAGCCACGAAGAGACGACCGTCTAGTCTATACAACTAGGTGGCCATCAGTAAGTAAACGAGCAGAGCCACGAAGAGACGACCGTCTAGTCTATACAACTACGTGGCCATCAGTAAGTAAACGAGCAGAGCCACGAAGATACGACCGTCTAGTCTATACAACTAGGTGGCCATCAGTAAGTAAACGAGCAGAGCCACGAAGATACGACCGTCTAGTCTATACAACTACGTGGCCATCAGTAAGTAAACGAGCAGAGCCACGAAGATACGACCGTCTAGTCTATACAACTAGGTGGCCATCAGTAAGTAAACGAGCAGAGCCACGAAGATACGACCGTCTAGTCTATACAACTAGGTGGCCATCAGTAAGTAAACGAGCAGAGCCACGAAGATACGACCGTCTAGTCTATACAACTAGGTGGCCATCAGTAAGTAAACGAGCAGAGCCACGAAGATACGACCGTCTAGTCTATACAACTAGGTGGCCATCAGTAAGTAAACGAGCAGAGCCACGAAGATACGACCGTCTAGTCTATACAACTAGGTGGCCATCAGTAAGTAAACGAGCAGAGCCACGAAGATACGACCGTCTAGTCTATACAACTAGGTGGCCATCAGTAAGTAAACGAGCAGAGCCACGAAGATACGACCGTCTAGTCTATACAACTAGGTGGCCATCAGTAAGTAAACGAGCAGAGCCACGAAGATACGACCGTCTAGTCTATACAACTACGTGGCCATCAGTAAGTAAACGAGCAGAGCCACGAAGATACGACCGTCTAGTCTATACAACTAGGTGGCCATCAGTAAGTAAACGAGCAGAGCCACGAAGAGACGACCGTCTAGTCTATACAACTAAGTGGCCATCAGTAAGTAAACGAGCAGAGCCACGAAGATACGACCGTCTAGTCTGTACAACTAGGTGGCCATCAGTAAGTAAACGAGCAGAGCCACGAAGATACGACCGTCTAGTCTATACAACTACGTGGCCATCAGTAAGTAAACGAGCAGAGCCACGAAGATACGACCGTCTAATCTATACAACTAGGTGGCCATCACACCCTGAACCTCGTATCTCCAAACAGTGTACGGAACCTCACCATTGGGTACAGGGTCATCATCTGAAAAACAAGGGATTTTGGGTCTGAAGGGTTGGCTGACTGGAGTGGATCCACTGGTCTGCACCTGCGTTGTAAACTGAAAAAAGCTGGAATGGATGCATATATGGGTGCAGGTGTTCTAATACTACTGGTCTGCACCGGCGGCGGAAACTGAAAAGTCGAACTGGAAGTATAAATCGGGGCGGCCAGTTTATAACTACCCGTGACATTCTGTGCCAATGATGATGGTGCTACATGCGGTTGCGGCGACACATACTGTACATGTGGCGCAGTAATAGGTGACGGCGGCACATATGGTACCTGTGGAGCAGTAATAGGTGACGGCGGCACATATGGTACCTGTGGCGCAGTAATAGGTGACGGCGGCACATACGGTACCTGTGGCGCAGTAATAGGTGACGGTGGCATACGGTACCTGTGGCGCAGTAATAGGTGACGGCGGCACATACGGTAACCTGTGGCGCAGTAATGGGTGACGGTGGCTTTGGCAACCGTACCAGCGGCGGCATGCGGGATAGTACGGGTCTCACGGCTCAACTTATCCACGATGGTCCTAGATTAACTAATGCTCTCTGGAGTTTACTGGTCTCCTGTTTAGCCACTGGCTGAACCTTAGGGACAAGATCAAATATCTTGGTAATAATGTCCATCAAACGATCGGGCCCTTGTTCCATTATATCACTAGAAAGGACATGACGAATGGGAGTAACTAATTTCCCTTCCTCAAGGGTCGTTTCCACTGGTAGGAATCCCCCTGTGTCTTCGGTGAAATAGCTTCATCCATAACAAAGTATGATGATTCACTGAACTCAGTTTAATTTCAATTAAGAGTAAATATATGCACTTTAAATCTTTAAGTGTCCAAATACATGCACTCAAAATCACTAAGTGTCCAAATATATGCACTCAAAATCACTAAGTGTCCAAATATATGCACTCAAAATCACCAGGTACAACTAAATTACTGCTGAAATATCAATGTATGTATATGTCACGGCCCTATGCACGCAATATATCGAAATAAATACACGCAAAGAACGCAATAAAAAAAGACAAATTCAAAATAATTCACCCTTGTAAAAAAAAAAGTTTTATCAACAAATGTCAAAACAAAATAATCGATTTAAAAAAATAACTGTCAGCTTTCTTAAAATTGTTTAATTAATACCTGTTAAACAATACTGTTATATATAATAAAATAATTCACAAATTCAATAATCTAAATTCTATTTACGAATTATCAGAATAAAATATCTGAAAACAAATCAACACATGTCCCAGTTATTGAACCTGAAATTTAAAGTCTGTACTCAGATGTAAATAAACATCAGCTGGTCAATATAGTTAAATCTCTATACAAAACAATATTTGTGATTATTGCAATAGTAAATAATCACCATTTATTTTTGCAGTCTTTGTGTTCTAATCCTTGGTGCACCTGTATTGGCAGTTAATAAGGAATTGAATTGAATAGAACATATTGACTTCCGGTTCCTTTTTATTTCCGGTCTTTTTAGAGCAACAACGTTTTTGATTATTTTTTATTTAATTTGACAATGTCTGGTCGAGGTAAGCCACGTCAGAATGCCAGGGCAGTGAGAAAAAGCAAAAGGAAAGTCAGTAAAACGAGTCAGCTTGACGATGAAGTGGTAACTACGAAGAGAAGACGGGATGCACCCGATACGTCGAGTGAGGAAGAAACAGAGCCAGAGATTTTGCAACTGGCAAACGAGGAAACGCCATCGTCAAAAAAAGGTTGTGGTAAAAAGAGTAAAAATAAAACAGTTGTTGATTTTGAAACTCTTATGTCTGAGGCAGATTTGTTGGGAAATCCACAATCTCAAAAACCTAATACTGACAATCCCTTGCCCTTAGATCATGCGTTATTTTCGAAGTCTGTGACGGATCCACCGTCGTTCAGTCAGAACCTAGTGAGGTGTGGTGGGGACGAATTGTTTATTCATGTTCCCACGATGATTAGGCAGAAAATATGGGACCATAAGTATATAAATATGTCGCTCCTTCTAAAAGGCAATGTGGAGCTTGAGAATGTGGGAACGGGGGTCTTGCTTAGGGTAAATGAGAATGGATTGATCGAGTCACAAGCCAAGCCTGTGTCTGAAAAAATCCATAACATAAACAAATGGACTGATGCATTCATTATATTCTCCAGTATATATGTACAAAAGTTCCCTCACCGATCTGGAGACTTGTTACATTATATGGCTACCATACGGGAAGCAGAAAAGCGATTTGGTGGGTATGCATGGAGAACATATGATGAGCAATATAGGCTCCGAGTTCAAGAGTATGGCCTACAATCGTGGGCAAAAATTAATTCCGACTTATACTTGCGAGTCATGACACCTGCGGCCAATACAAGTACGCATACTGAGGCAAATGTAAGGCAGCAGACCTGTTTTGATTTTAACAGGGGTGGATGTAAATGGAATCCATGTAGATACCCACACAAATGCTCTGACTGTTTTTCTCTTTATCATGGCTTGTTGACTTGCCCTAAGAGTAACAAATATGCTACTCAAAACAATTCCTATACTCCGGGCACGACAAGTGCCAATGATCATTCTTTTCGGGGCTTCCAACACAAAGGAGTCAAAACAAAATAATCGATTTAAAAAAATAACTGTCAGCTTTCTTAAAATTGTTTAATTAATACCTATTAAACAATACTGTTATATATAATAAAATAATTCACAAATTCAATAATCTAAATTCTATTTACGAATTATCAGAATAAAATATCTGAAAACAAATCAACACATGTCCCAGTTATTGAACCTGAAATTTAAAGTCTGTACTCAGATGTAAATAAACATCAGCTGGTCAATATAGTTAAATCTCTATACAAAACAATATTTGTTTTATACAAGCTTAACAAAAGGATCTGCATTGAATGTAGGTCACTGATCAGTAAATGCACTGGAATGGAATGTTTTGCAAACAATCCACCTGGTCTGAAAGAAATACTATGTGGTAAACAATATCTCTATCCTGTCAAAAAAATACTATATAAACAACCTGAAATAACAATAAATGGATTTAAATGTTTTTTACATCTTGTTAATTATTTTCACAAATTATCCCAAAACTGTCTGAAACAGTCTCCTGAATTCAAATGCTGAAAAATAATTTCTAATCATGGTCTGAAAATGAAATTAGATCAGCACTAAATACCTAATACCGGTAACTTCTAAGATACCGATGGGTCTAAATAAACGGGTAAATCAGTCCTGAAAATAAAAATTCATCACATGAATATCAATGAAAATGTTCCATTTCGCTAACAGACTCAGTGAAACCGAGTCTGCTACTTTATTCTCTTGGTTGTGTTTGTTGCTTCCAAAGGATATATCTCCCTTATCAGTATGTATTACAATGTTAATAAGAAGCAAGGTATGTGACATTCCAAACGCAAAACGTTTGCTGAAAAAGTGACCTTGTGGTAAATTTAGTTCTGCACGAGGTCATTGAAGCGCGCTGCCTATATTGTGATTGCTTTTTGCAAACTCCCCGCAGTGGTTACTTCCCCTTTCTGTTACAGTAACCACTGCCACCACACAAATCCAGCTAAGTTAAATTTTTTGGTTAAATAGTTTTAGGTCAATATTTCAACTTGCTTTGTTCATAATATAGGAAAATATTGTGGAAAACGGTGTCTGGTTACAAAAATAATTTACTTATTTAAAAAAAAAATAATTTGGGAATATGAACAACGGTTACTTGGTTACTTGTAAACAAACATGTATTCCGTTGAGCATTCTCGCCATCAATCGATACTAGTATCACTTAGCACTTAGAATTATGGGGGGAAAAGTAGTCTGGTCAGGTGATTTGCATATATATAGATAGGGACCAAAACCCAGGTTTTAGGACCCATTCTAGACACGCCGGACAAAAGCATCAAACTTTCCTGAAATGTGTGTTTTATATTTCTGTGTATTTTCAAAAGGGTCCCCAAAGGTTCGTGAATCCCTAAATGTATTAGGATTATATGCACACCGAATTACCGCACCGCGGATGAAGTCCTGAAAAATCAAGAGGGCACCTGCCGAATATCAGTGATGAATTTGAAAAATCCGAATGACGTCAGTATGTCCGTTGAGAACTTTACAGAAGCTGTGCGTAAATTTAATAAAGAGGTTACTCCCAAGCATATACCTACATACGTATTTAAAGCTATGACCCAAGCCAAAACAGGTTGAATGTTTTCAACATCTTCTCGAAGGTGATGATGTTATTGCCAATTGCCTGTTGATTACGGCAAGAGTTTGCTGTACCAAGCATTACTTAGTGTATCGCCATTTTTTGTAATCACGTGGCCTCAGCTATCGTCACGTGATTTGTGTGGTGCTACAATATCTGTGCTTTTTGATGCTGCATGTCAATCTCCACGCAGAGTTATCGTTCCTTGCACTCAAATACTCTGTGTAGAGATTGGCTGCATGTGGAGGAGCACGTGACTTGTTGTTGTTGTTATTGTTGTAAAAATGTTGGGGGTAAAAGACTGGCCATAAGATTGTGTTGTTGTAGTGAAATTTCTGTATTGAAATTGGCGCTATGTCATAGGTTCATATAACAGCTACAACTTTGAAACTTTATACAGTTGTTCTACATAACATGACCCAGAATATCAGGTTTCATAACTCTGTGCTGCTTTCTGCAAAAGTTATGCCCCTTTTTAACTTAGTATATTGGTTTGCCGTTAAGATCCACACTTTAGCCAGTATGTTTTTGGAAAGAAAATACGACTTATTGTCATCCCTTGATCGGCGCCTGCGTATTTGGTTAAGTTTTATGTTAAGGGGCACTTCTTTCAGAAACTATAACAGTTACAGCTTTGAAACTTTGCTTGAGCATGCTATTTCCTGACGCAGGCCATGCAATAATGGTTTCCACTCAGGAAAATCTCATGATCAGCCCTACGTGGCAAACAAAAATTAGTGTCAAACATTCAAAAAAACAAACTGTATGATAACTTAGCACTACAAACCACTTCTTCCAAATACATGTCCATCTTCCCGAGCCATTTGTCACATTTCACTGATCATATCAGCTTCTTTTTTGATGTTTTTCTTTACTAAATTCAAACTACCTCAATATTCTAAAAATCTTCATAACATTCTAGAAATATATATCATCAGCAATTAATGCAAACACTTAAATATGTTTTGATATCTTAAGTATGTGCCTTTGTTCTCAAGTTACTGTTGCTTACTGTTGCCATATAACTTTTTATACTTTTTGAAATATTTCTACATTTTTGTTATTATAATAAAATTTGCAAATAAATACACATGTTTGTTTCCTCCTTTTGAAAACAGTCTGCGCCGCCCTGATGCTTTGCAACAGTTTTTTCTTGTATATTCTGCATTACATGGAACAGTCGGTATAGCTGTTGTTGTTGTTGTTGTTGTTGTTCAATATTGTCGACGTCGTGCAATAAACGGTGTGTTACAAGTCATGATATTTATGTCCAGTCCAGCCATTAGATAAGGGGAATTATTTTTGGACCAAAATAAAAAATATAGATGTTTAAGGATATAGATAAACATTTTTTCTCTGATATTGCTTATATAATGTGAATGATACTTGGTTATTTCGCATCAGATTGACAAAACTACATACCTTACTTCACCAATTGCTATAAGATAAATGTAGGCCAGTAGAGCGAATACATACCCTCTTTGACCTCTTGTTAAGAATTGAATTGAATTGGGTTTTAAGGCGCACCAACACATGAAAGGTTATATGGCGTCTAACAGGCATGAACATGCCAGGCTCATCCTCCATGTACATCGAGATAAAATATGGAAAATGGGCCTAGAACCTTCTCACCCTGAACTGCAGAGTTGCTGCAAATTCTATCGTAGAAACTCCATTTACGCTGGAGCCACGTTTATTGTTTTTCTGCCACTGCTCTTGATGTGAGCGAGATGGCACCTGAAACAATGCAGAGATCATGATGAATCTAATGAACATGAACAAAAAATGATAAAATTAACATGAATTTGGGGAGATTCTACCCCTCTGCCTACCCCTCCAAAGGGATATGCAGTGGCCCTATTCTTTGCCCCGTGACCAAATGGGGCCCCCGGGAACCATAGTATTGCCATAATAACCACCTGGGCTGATAATTAAAAAAGCCCTATAACCACTCAATGTATATGAGTAAAACACTGTTTTCATAATCTCTTCGACTTTTATTCAAACTTTTATTAATATATATATATTAAAATTATAAATGAAACTGAACATTCAATACAGTGTCAAGTATTAATGGCTAATACACATACGTTCATATCTATTTTAAAACAGTACCAAAATATACAGCTTAAACTAGACTGAATAAGCAAGATGAAACTCGCTTATTATGACAAATTCAACCGCGATAACGCATGCGTTGATTATGCTGGATATTATGAAGATTTAATAAAAACCTTTATTATATACCTGTCAGTAATTTATAAGGATTTCTCAGTGACATATTTTTAGTATCAGACAAAAGTGATATTGTCACACCAGTGACCAGTGACGATATCACTTTGCCGGAACTACTTTTTTACCATTTTTTTTACCATTTTTTTTTATATTTGATGGTACTGCAGATTGCTATTGCTTTCAACCAGCAAATGTTAACGGCTCATTTCAAAATCTGCCAAATGTATTCATACGCGAGGGCAACTTGCACGGACGTGGGGGCGGGAGGGGGCGAGGGCACCTTGCAAGGAGGAGGGAGGGGGGGGGGGGGGGTGCGGGGGAGAATTTTCAATTATATATCCTTAAAATATCACTGATAGGTATATAATAAATAGAATAATCAACAGTCTCAGTCTGATACGAAAAATATGTCACTCGAACACGTTGTAATTCGTTTTTTAACCAAGTACGAGTTTTTTAACCAAATTACAACGTGTTCTTGTGACATATTTTTTATATCGCTCTGAGACTGTGTCGATTATTCTCTATCTCTTAATCTTGGTAAAAATCCAATATAGTTTACCTCATTGATTGACTAAACAAAAATGTGCAGACGGGTAACGAACGACGTACTGGTACAGACTATTAATAGACGTTTGAGAAATAAAACTCGGTTACTTACTTTATTTGGCAATGACCCACACTATACAGCTTTAACAAGAATTGAAGGGGTTCGGTACATGGATAAACGTTATATGACATTGCAATATCGTTTAATAAGCTTCGAAGAAAGATATCGGATCAGTAGTTTTTTTCCTTGCTTCCTTGCTAGCAAGGAAATAAATGGGTGAAGGTCATGTGATTTTAAAGTGTCCTGTCAAATCTAATAATTTACCAAAAAGTAGAAATCCAACCGTTCTCCGCAAGCAATCTGTGCGTGTTATTTTATAATACGCATACTCACGCAGGCTGTATCGTTCATCCTTTAAGAAGTAAACACACACTAAAATAATTGTACTCTCTTTATGCGTTTAATCTTTCTTTAAATGAATGTAAAATGGTTCTGTTTTTAATAAAGCTGGTTCATTTCTTTTCTCCGTCGCAGATTTCATATTCACCAGCTCATGGAAAATTCGGTCAAATACAACGCAGGTCATCGTGAAGTGCGCAATGTTCTTGTGCACTGGCAATGTTCTTGTGCACTGGCAATGTACTTGTGCACTGAATGGTGTTTTACGGCATGTCGACACATACATAGGTCATATTGTGCGCAAAAACAGACGACAGATGAAGAATACCTTCTCGAACAAACAAATACAAATATTTGAACGCACCTCGAGGTGTATCAATATGTAATCCATCACACTGCTAATGTAAATTAACATAATCTATGTTTTATCAAATTCAAACAAACATATAAAAATAAAGTATTTGCCGAAAAAAACAATTAAATAGGGTGTATTTGTGCAAACATAAACTGTATTTGGGTAATTCCGGTGTATTTGGTATATTTGGGTAAATCGTGCAGCCCTTCCGGTTCGATAATTTTCCACTAAGTTATGGCCCTTTGTATTTCTAATATATATATATATAATACAAAATTCTTGTCCGTGCTATTTCTCTAAAAGTCCTTGTTAGACTGTATTCAAATTAGCTAGGAAGTATCAATATCGAGTGGAGATGCTCTTCGAATAAAATGTGTTTCACTTGGCTGTATAGCGCGTGCTTGGCGGTCAACAACGTCCAGTCAAGTCCTTGAACTCAGTACCCTTTGGATGAAATGCTGTTTGAGTAACGTCTGTTTCACTTGGCTGTATAGTTATGTCTCACCTCTCTTAACAATAACATTGTTTTTGAGTTTGCGAGTGCTTGGCGGTCAACAACGTCCAGTCACGTCCTTGAACTCAGTGCCCTTTTAACCACGCCGTTTGAATAACATCTGTTTCACTTGGCTGTATAGTTATGTCTCACTCTTTTAAAACAATAACATTGTTTTTGAGTTCGCGCGTGCTTGTCGGTCAACAAAGTCCAGTCAAGTCCTTGAATTCAGTGCCCTTTTAACAACACACTGTTTGAATAACATCTGTTTCACTTGGCTGTATAGTTTTGTCTCACCTTTCTTTTAAAAACAATAACATTGATTTTGGTGCTTGGCAGTCAACAATGTTTGTTTGTATGGTTTTTTACGCCATTTTCAACACATGTAAGGTTATATATGATGGTCGATTTTTCGTGGTGGAGGCAGACCACCCACTTTTCCTGGGTAGAACCAGTACTGTACACCTCCCACCATCCGTAATATTCAACACTTCCTCACAAGTCGAGCTCCCAGTGGGATTCGACCCTGCAGCGGTGAGAGGAGAAGGTTTACAATGCAACGTCGTTAACCATTCGGCCATGGAGGCGCAATCCGTCAACAATGTCCAGTCAACAACGTCCAGTCGTGTCCTTGAACTCCAGTAGGAACGCCAGCCCTATGGCGTATGAATATTTATCAAACAATGTCACGTGATAAAATCGATAACAAAATGACATTATTGGGAAAATTTTCACTGGTCAGATTTATACACCTCTTATCTATAAACTGTGATTATGACAAAACACAATCACAGATCGTTGTTAAAGTAATAATATTCACAAACTACATCGGTCGAACATAATTGGTGTACACTTCGTGTAATTCCCATTAATAGTTAAAGGTATTTTTTAAAGGGATGAATTTAGGTTGTTTTAAGGTTTAAATTGCCAAAAATGCGCTTTTAAATCAAAATCGATTTATTTTGTCATTTTAGAAGTGAGAATAAAAACAAATGCATGTACGCGAATATAAATCTTTCCTCTGTCCATATGCAAATTTTTAATGAAATCGGAGACAAGTACTTTTTTTCCCCCAAAATTTACTAACATGACCCACGGACTCAAAGACGGCATAATGCATATACATTTACAGACGCGACCGGGTACACAATAAATGAAATAATTCCATTATTTCAATACATATATTTCAAATGTATGTATCCATGCATTCCAGATTAAATTTTTGATCTATACATGCTTTTGGTTTATGCCGGAGTGCTCAGAATAGGTTTTAACAAACAAAATTGTAACGGTACGTCGGGAAAGGAAATGAGGATTGTGAAAATATATGTTGCAGTGCTAATTTTCTGAATCCGAAAAAAATGCAAAAAAATTAACTTTTAACAGCGAGAATGATTTTTTTTTCACGAAAGTGTTCATTGACATGTCTACTATTAAAACCCAAAATTTAAAGTCAATCAGAAAAAAGTACTTTTTTCTCCCCCCAAAATTAACAAAGTACACCGTGTTCGCTAAAATATGAACAATCGCCTTTCGAAGTTAATGTACACGCGGGATATAAAACCATGAAATTGTGAAATCCTTTTTAAGAGATATATTGATTTCAACATTGTTCTGTATTTAATAAATTATTAGAGTAGAATGTTCACCGTTTTTCTCAAGGACACCATTACGGTAGTATCCCTGCAGCCCCGCCCCTCATTCCACCCCCACCACCCTCCATACCGTTGTGTATTGCTGAGAATGCGCCTTTTATTCAATCGATTTATTTCGTCATTTTAGAAGCGAGCATAATAACAAAATCATATAGATACATCTCTCCTCTGTATATATGTAGAATTTCAATAAACGGAGACAAGTACTAATTAAGTAACAGGACCGTCCGACCCAAAGACGGCAACATAAGGAAAGACGACCGGCTACAGAAACAATTAAATAATTTCGTTATGTAAACACATATATTTAAAATGTATGTGTTCATGTATTTTACACTAAATTTTTTATCTATACATGCTTTGGGTTTATGTCAGAGTGGCCAATTTATTTTTACAAACAATGTTGCAACGGTATATCGGAAAATGAAATCATGATGGCGGCAACATACGTTGCAGAGTTAATTTTCGAAATCAGAAAAAGCGATAAACTAATATAAGTTTAACAGGCAGAAAGAAGTATATTCTTTTAACTGTTCGTTTAAAACTGAGGGGGCGACTCGAGTTTTAAAGAAAGCAAGATTGGCATGTGTCCCTTTAACCAAGTAAATAAATGACTGACGAGTAAAATACATGCTACTGTCGGTAACAAACATGATTCAATCGGAACTGCCTCGTCGGATTCCGTCACTCGGGATCTATATCTTGCAATAAACTAACCTCATGTCAAAGGTGTACCCTAATGTCTGTGGATTGGAGAAAAAATATATACTTGCAGACCATATAAGCGTAATTTAACAATATATCAAGTACCATGGACGCCATGGACGTCAGTATGGACTTCATGAGTCATATCTTTCTTTGTTTAGAGTTTTATTAATTGATTTACTGATACAATATCAAGTTCATATATGCATGCAGCTGACATATCACTCTCGACTGACAAAACGGTAAACAATCACTCCCATAATATGATATAAATCATAATTACAATGTCTCTTCCTCCTTTCCCTTCAATTCAACCGTAATATCAAAGTATATATTTGGAAAACTCAACAAATGCTTCCAAACTGTCAGTCATTATATGGAACGAACTGTTTGGGACCGAACGAACTGTTTGGGGCCGAAACGTCTTGATTTCAACTACGGGATTTATTTTGTTAAAAAGTATAATTTATCGGTCATAGCGATACAATATCAAGAAATTGATCAACATCACTCACTTATCTGCAATATTTTCATCAATACAACATTATATAGAAGAGCACTATTTTGCGGAGAGCTACAATCGAAAACCGAACCAAATGCTGCATTTTGATGCAAAAAACCATTGAGCGGCACCCAATACTCTCCGAGCCACTATTCCCGAGTACGGAAATTGGCGAAGAGTTCCGATTGAAACATGATTATGTGTAGACTCGAAGATTTCATAACATAAACGTGGACATGACATTGTGTCAATGGAGCACTTGCCAGATTTGTGGTGTTGTGAAACACTGTACGCGTGAATCCAAAAAGTGCGGGTCGTTTATATTTATAGGGCATATATAGTTATATATATATATTTATTTATATATATTATTCTTTTATATTTATATGGTCCCAGAACGCAGTCATACTCACTACTATACAGTATTGAAAGTAAATACTGAATATACATGTGCGGTGCGTTACGATTTGTAGTATTTGAAAACAGACATATTAAACATTTCCCTGAACATATATACTATATTCATAGAAGTATTATTTCCTGGAAAAAAAATACATGTTTGTTTTCAGCAGTTGAAATCTACTATATTCTGCGAATATTGCTATTTTGAAAATTTGAATACGTCTGTTTTCATCAAATAGCATGTTTTGTTGGTTTTAATATATATATTTTTTAATTTATGATTTAAAAAAAAAAAATGGATGATCGGAATATGTCTTACACACTGTTGAATCCTGTAATTTAACAACAAGTGGTTTGGTTCACAGGCGACAGTATCGGTGAACAAAACCACTTGTTTTACTGGATTCAACATTGTGCAAGAAAATATTCATATATTATACCATTAATATTATAACATGTGTGTTGTAACATATGCTTATCCTTGGATAGTGGATGTCTGCAGGGAACTTGACCTTTTACCTAAAAATCAAACGATCATCCTCTTTCCACTGTCCAACAATGAAGTTTCATGAAATTTGCTTTAGGTAAGAGGAAAAACTGTGTGGGCAATACTTTTCATTTTCCGGTCATGGTAACGGACCTTTCAACTACTGACTTCAAAATAAACAGGGATTATCATTTCACCAAAGGCATTTAAAGTATGAAGTTTTATGAAATTAGCTTCAGAGAAAGTAATAAAGAGTTTGTACAAAGTTTCGTCAAAATCCAACAAGTGGCGCAGACAAGATGTGTGACAGACGAACGGAAAGGCCAAATCTAATCTGTCTCACCTACCACTTTGTGGTGGAAGACATAATTATAAAGACAATATTTTAGTTCATATGTAAACTTCAGCATTGACTCTGGCCAGTGGTGTACATGGAGTCTTCTTCCACATGACGTGCAGTCTGAAAGAAAAGAAAGACATAGAATAAAAAGTTAATATAAGTCGATCAGAGTATTCAATTTGAATCAGGTGTTGCGAGAGGGATCTTAGGGCATATTTAGGGGAATGGGACAGTTTAAAATTTAATTATTGTTTAACGCCTCATCAACACGTTGTTTAGGTTATTTCGAACCGCCCGAAAGAGAGGAGGAAAGATACAAAGGCATCCAGGAACCCTGCCCTACGCTTACTACCGATTAGATACCTATGGTTCTTTAACGTGCTTGGAGGGAGGACAGACTCCGATACACAGGACCACCCGGTTTACGTTCCCATCAGACGAACGAGGCTAGCAGGACACACCGAAGTAACCCAGTGGCGCCAGTAAGAATTGAATCCGTGTTCACTGGATTCAAAGCCGATATGCTATAAACGTCCCTTGACCAAAACTGAGTAACTGGCACATCAAGTAAAGGGTCAATACATATTATATTGTGTATCATACGAGTTTATGATTGAACTGACATGATTATAGAACCATTTTAATGTATGTTTCACCCAACAGTACAGCAAGAATCTATTTTAAGGAAAGTTAAATCTGACAGAGGGTGCAATGTTCTATAAGCCATTTTTACTAGAAGGGGAATAAAATACAAGTCTGGCCAAAAATCTAAAATTGTTAAATTTTACACGTTTTGTTCATAGGATATTTTACTTTAATGACTCAGTAAGGTCATTTTACATGGGGAGAAAACATTAATATACAACTATTTAGTTTCTCTCTCAAAACCTGGTGATGCCGCTAGTTTTAGAAATAAAACATGATTAAATAGGGCAGTTGAGAAGAACTTTTGTAGATGTGTGGTCTGTTCTGATGTGAAAATGTGTAAAACAGACACAAGATTGGAAATTTGCTCTGTTTCCCTTTAATAAATTGAGGACCCATCACATAGACCTATTAGATGATGTTAAAGGGACACACGGCAATCTTGAAATATTTATCAACCTTTAACATTAGCATCTCCATTTGTTAACCTGGTAACATGTTAAATTTAAACCTGCTTGCATTAAAAGTTAAATAAATTATTATAGGTGCACTATTATCAACAGTAAGTAATGTGTAAAACAATTTCTTCTGAACTATTCTAATAAATAATATTAATGATGCACAAATGCAAACTATGCAGAAAAATTAACCGAACTCCAGAAGTTTTAAACAAATAAAGACTGCCTAGTGTCCCTTTAACACAACTTGTTTTCGCATGTATCCAGTACATGTAGTTTACACGAGCTCATATGACAATCACGCTGCACTATCACTGAAATATGTTTACTCTAACTTTGAACAGCACCGTGCAAGCATAACACAAGCTCCATTTAAAGAACTACACAAGTGCAAACACTTTTTAAAAAGTCTCTTACCTCCATATGATCCAATGGCATTTAATACGGCTTGACATTCTGAAGTCGTCAGTATCATTTCACTTAGAGCTGCTCAAGGGTACGATTCACATTTGAGACCTCTCTGAAAACAACATCAATCCAATGTCAATGATCAAACAGACATAGTTTATCCTTTGTTATACATAATGTAACATATTTAAAAAAGAAAAGATAAAATAATAAATTGAATAAAGCATGAATACTACTTATAAAACATCTCTCATCATTCATTATACATGTAAAATATAATGTAGCCCAACTGGAGATCCATTAAAAACATTGTTCCACTTTCACAGCATATTTCCAGCCCATGGAATAGTCATTTCTTTTGAGACACACTGGAGGCAAGCGTAGTAGATACACCGCCTTAAAGGCTTTTAGGTGAAATGTACTTTCTCGAAATTGCGTTGTTTTTTTCGCAACAGAATGTAAATAAATGTAAATTCAAAATCACTTCCTTGCCTCAAAACTTTACTGTACATAAATATGAATCTGACCGATTTCAGTCAAATGTCTATGGCAGATTACATTGTTTCAATGGTAGTTGTATCGGGTTATGTATTCACGAATGTGCGAGAAAATGGGGATTACATAACGATATAGAGACAACGCTAACTATTTACATTCATGCATCTGAGGGGTGGGGGTGGAGGGGGTTTCTAGTTTTCTTACCCCCTCCTTGTTTTCGGTATGCAAGCTCCATCTACCCCCACACCCCCATCTACCGTACTTGGGTGGGGGCGGGGTGCGGGGGACATTGATAGCATTTCTACTAGCAATTGTTTTATTCCACGAAACGTTCTACAGTTTACAGTACATCCAGTTACTGGAAAGATCGGAGTACACGAAAAACACTTATAGTGATTATGAACTTTCTATTATACACTATACACTACTTTTTTAGGCACTGTATTTGGCCAATGTCTAAATATGCACGATCTAAAAGGCGTGTGTACTGTTTATTAACAAACACATTTTAATGACAAAACAAATACCTTGATCATGGACCTCCAGCAGCAGACAATAATCCCAAATCCAACTTGCAACAACATGTCAATTTCACGTGTCAAGTTATGTCACGGTGACCTGTCAGTCACCAACACTGCATCGTGTTGACACATAATGGGACGTTATTTCGTCCGGTGAGGTATTAGTTTTTACATAATCTACGGTATGAAACACTGTACGCGTGTTGTTAGACTCCATAGGTACCCGTAGTGCTCGCCGACGTAGCGCGCCCAATTTCGGGTGTAAAAAAATGGCGTCTGTTTTAGTTGAAAATTCGTAAAATAGTCCGTAAAATACAAAGAAATAGTCCATGTTCGCGGAGTTAAAATGCGAACAGAACTGATATGTTATAGGTCCGTGGCGTTCCTACTGCTCAGTCCCCTTTTAATGACACGCTGTTTGAATAACATGTTTCACTTGGCTGTATAGTTATGTCTCACCTCTCTTTAACAATAACATTGTTTTTGAGTTTGCGCGTGCTTGGCTGTCCACAACGTCCAATCATATCCTTGAACTCTCTGCCCGTTTAATGACATGCTGTTTGAATAATGTCTGTTTCACTTGGCTGTATTGTTATGTCTCACCTCTCTTTTAAAAGCATAACATTGTTTTTGAGTTTGCGTGTGCTTGGCGGTCAACAACGTCCAGTCACGTCCTTGAACTCTATGCCCTTTTAACGATATGCTGTTTGAATAACGTCTGTTTCACTTGGCTGTATAGTTATGTCTCACCTCTCTTTTAAAAACAATAACATGGTTATTGTTTTTGAGTTTGCGCATGCTTGTCGATCAACAACATATTGTCACGTCCTTGAACTCCGTGCCCTTTTAACAATACGCTGTTTGAACAACATGTTTCACTTGGCTGTATAGTTATGTCTCACCTCCCTTTTAAAAACATGAAATTGTTTTTTAGTTCGCGTGTGCTTGGCAGTCAACAACGTCCGTAGTTCGCGTGTGCTTGGCAGTCAACAACGTCCGTAAACTCAGTGCCCTTTTAACAACACGCTGTTTGAATAACATCTGTTTTACTAGGCTGTATAGTTATGTCTCACCTCTCTTTTGAAAACAAAATTCATTGTTTAATAAACCACCTCTTGTCGATTCTTACGGCAGATGGGAGGTGTACAGTACTGGTTCGTTGAGGGGGTTTGCAAGCATCTGGCCAAAGCAGAAGGCCCAACTGACCTCAAAGGGTTCGCCTTCCCAGTTGGCGAGGTCCCATTGGGGAATCTTACCCCGAGTGTTTTTCTCTGCATTTTACAGTATATTTTGACGGATTATTATATGTGTGTATCCTTAATACTGTAATCACACCAGGCTCACAGTTAGAGTAGGCGATTATCTCTAAACAATGTATAGTGTATTCAGCTATATTATGTGTAATACTAATATGTGAGCTGTATCTGTATTGACCCTACAGACTACCTTCCCCGTGTTCAAATCACGGAGGCAGTATAATACTTCAGATAAGTTATGTTAAAATCTCTTACAAAGTGTTTTAACTAGAACAACAGTGTCTACTTTACCAGGAAAACAATATCCTGTATGCAAAAGATCTTTCGGAATAAAAATTCCTTCGTCAGCTGCCATAAAGAGGCACCGTTGTGTTACTTAAATATTTGGCGTTTTAGCCCGTATACACGTATATCCAACCTTGTGAATTTTACATGTGTATTCTCTACCAGTTTATGTTAAACTGTGTGGTATCGTGTGTCACCGTGGACAATGTATTAGTATATATATTCACTTCCAATCTTTACATATATATGTTAGATCGTTTTCACACTCATTTAGTATCAGAATACTAGAAGTTGGATTCTGCCGATCGAGTAGTGTATGCTGTTACAATCACCTACTGAACATTCTCTGTTTTCAGTGTATTGTAAGTTTGTTGCAATTTGTTGTATTGTAACAGTTAATGCGTGTTGTAATCGCTTTGAGTGTGTATGCTATTTTATTACAATTCTCCAGTTCTAGACCTGGCGAGATTTTCGTGCAATCGTATAATCTCTTTGTGTAATAAATACACTAAGCTACACTCAATTGGGTAACACTACTAGTCGATTCTAATAGTTAACCAATCTTCAATATTCTCTACTTAAAAGAGCTGGTCTTCAAACCATCATATTCACCTCAAGTGAATTATGTGTTTATGTATATACACTGTATATTGCGTGTTTGTTTACGCTTAAATATACTTTCTATTCGCAAGCAAATACGAGTTTGTATACCGTTTCTATTGCTTGTATATCTGATTTCAATTTCACCAAGGGTAGTCTGCCTCCACTGCAAATCAAAGTACGGAAGGTACTGAGAGCATGGTGAACTATGATTTGTGCATCCATGTAATGGAAGGTTTCTTTCCAATCACGCATGACATGGATGGACTGAAAATGTTTCAACTCTTCTTAATAACAATACATCATTGCATGTAATAATACATCAATGCATTGTTTAATGTAGCTGGAACTAAGGCGATTAAAACAAGATAAGGTAAGTTATATACAGGAATAAAGAAGGGAACAAAAGGAATGATAGGTTATAATGAAAATTAATCTTCGAAACGCTTCATCATCTTCACAGGTGTCAAAGTGTATAAAAAAACATCACCAGTCATCACCTATCAAAGTTTGAGTCATTAGAAATGAATATAGCGTCAAAAAGGTCAAGACAGCTAATTTTGCCAATTCAAGGGGAGGTAATTCATAGACCCTTTGACCAACATAGCTGAATTAAAATAGGAAACAACCTTGCATTGATATCGACCTACTATGCAAGTATGATTAAAATCAAATGAACACGAATGTAGTCAGTAGTCAGAGTGTAGCTGAAAGACAGCCATATCCCCCGCTGCACAAAGATTTATAATATACAATTTAAACATGGAATGTCACTGTAAAATGACAAATTCTCCCTGAAGCTTCCGTGTTCCAAAAAGTGTGACCTTCAACTAAAAGAACATATGTTTTAAATACAACTTGTAGTAGAGACATACAGACTACAAATATACAAAACATAACTTATAAATCTTTGTGCTCATTTGATTTTAATCTCACAACTCGGAGTATCCCTGGTCTCGGGATACCGTTGTTATTTATTCTCACAACTCGGAATACCACTGGTCTCGGGATACCGTTGTAGTTCATTCTCACAACTCGGAGTACCACTGTTCTCGGGATACCGTTGTGATTAAATCTCACAACTCGGAGTGAACATGATGTTCATACACAATTATTTCGTTATTATATTTTTCAACCATGTATGTGAACGCTACTGAGAATTTCACGATTCATATCACTAATTGTAATTTTTACGTGGATTTTTTTTTAAGTCGGCAAATCGTTTGTTGACAATAATCACCAAAGTTACGGTAAATTTCGTTTACTACCTTAGGCCTAAACAAAATGTATTTTGTTTCCTGTCACCCAACCGAATCGCCGTTTTCACCCTCGACACAACAACTTTTACCCCTTCATTTTTGTGTTGCTTTGTTGTGTGTTGGCCTTAACAGAATATAATGCAATCAGTTTTGCATGTAATTTGAAAATTGTAATAAAAGGTAACATATTTGTGTTTAGATCTACTCTTGTTGTGTAATGTATATCTCTCAATGCTACAGTCATACGATCGAGTCCCGCTTGTTACGCGTTTGCACATTGAATAATGTTTGACAGCTACTCACTAACGCGCGGCAGGACTGTGGTTCTACGAGTTTGTTTCAAAACAGATGAGGTCTACCTCTACCTCTACCAAATTGACGCATAGATAAAAGTCGTAAAAATATTTTAAAAAATCCCCCCACTCTCCACACACACACACACACAATTTGTTTTCCGACTTAAATCTAAAAGGGAGTACATCAGGCCTTTTATGGGGGTCTATAGGTGTCCGATTCAAAATTGACAAATATTAATATTTTATTCTACATGACCAAAACATAATGAGCCTATAAAATCTTTTATTTGCAAAGAAATTCATTCTGCACAGTAATACGTGCTATCCTAGGTGACGCACCAGGGTTAATTTTAGTATATTTCGTGCGAGTCCACCCTAGCTATATGGTGTTCTGAAACTTTAGACATTAACAAAATGGTTCTAGCTTCACATTTTGATTGATAGTGTTTTCTATCGTGAACTGGAACAATTTTATAATTTAAGCTGTCTCTAGAAAAATTCTGATGTACCCCTTTTAAGACCATTGGGCATGAATTAAACAAACTTTTTTGCATAAAAAAAAATTATAATTAGAATAAAAAAAATTGGGGTCTGCTCAGATTCGAACCCATCCCGCTCGCTTTATAATCCATAATGTTATGGGACTGCCGCTCTCCCGACTGAACTACTAATCCTTTACAAATTTTGATGATCTATAAGGTATTTATTCTAAAACGCAGTGTCCGAATTGACCCGGTCTATACGCAGTCAGATCTTGTTGATCGGCACACGTATTCAGGATTATTTTACGACCGAAACAGTTATTTTAACTTCATAGCAAGGGAGGTAAAGATTTCAGAATATTACACAGCGTACTTCAAAATAAGCTGAAATCTTATTCCGGAGAATAGGCACAAAGGATAGTATCTTATGCGATAACCATTACTGACCAAACCTATTAAATATTATATGAAGACTATAAAGGCCATGTATATTTCTTAAATATATAAATCCAAGAAAGATGGAAGATATGCGTTTGATGGTGTTGCAAAAGAGAAATAACTTATAAAATTAACTGGTTACAAATCTCAATCACTATCCTAGAAGAAAAAATACAGCGTATGAATATATTTTACGCAAGATCACGTGATGATGATTGATCTATTTATAGAACGCACAGCTAAACGATGAAACAATAGATGAAATAGCTATATAAATAATATATAATTTAAACAATGTATCGAGGAAACTATTTGAAATTTCTAAATGACATTACCTTATTTGTATCCGCACTAGAAAAGAAGAAACACCTGTTAAAATATGGGTCTTCTTTTTCAGGCAATGCGTCGATTCATCAGTGAGGCTGTAGTTAGGATTCGTGAAAAAACACGGTAACTATAGCTTGGTGAACAAGTTCACCATGTTAAAAACTAACAAAATCTAAATTGGTGAACAAGTTCACCATGCTAAAAACTAACAAAATCTAATCTTGTTTTGACAGTATTCACCTCTAATCCCCTAATTGTTAAAATAGTCATAAAGTAAATTAAAATTATTTTTGTAATTCTTCAGGTGATTTCCCCCTTATAACCATATCGTCCGCAAATAATAGTCATACAAGTGCAATATCATCAATTTCTAAACCAGTATTTTATTTTATATCATTTTGTAAATATAGTTCTAGGTCTTCAATAAAAAGACAAAACAATATCGGTGAGTTTATCTCCCCTTGCCTTAACCCAATCGCATATTAAAAAAAAATCTGAATCATTTTTACATTGTCTTAAACATGATTTGACTTTTCATACATGTCTTTTATTATTCCCCATTTTGTAAAGTTTCAACCATAATGCATTTCTATAAATTGTATCAAAACATTTCTTCAAATCAACAAATAAACAATATAGTATTTTCTTATCATTCAGATATTTTTTAACAGTATTTAGCAAGACAAACAATGCATCAGTGGTTGAACGCGCTTTTCTGAATCCAAACTGCGCATCAGATAAAACATGGTTATTATCACAAAAGGTCAAAATTCTTTTATTATTGTGGTAAAGAGTTTAGATAAACAACTTAATAAAGTGATACCCCTATAGTTATTAACATTATTAAAAAAAATCTCCTTTGTTTCTGCAATGGGATAATTATACTTTCAGTCCACTTCTCTGGGAAATATCCAGAATCAAGTATACTATTAAACATGTCGCACAAATGAGAAGATAAAATATCAATGCTTTCAATTAAATATTCATTCATTATATAATCACTTCCTATAGCTTTTTCTTTTTTTCAGGTTTTTAACTACATCTAATATGTCTTGTATAGTTATGGGCTTGTCAAGTTTCTTTAAATTACAATCTAAATCGTCAAAGTTATGAGTATTCTCGATTTTGCCATTATCAAATCTCGCTCTCGTTTTTCGCGAGATTTCGAGTTCGGGGTGTCTTAACACTAACTCTGTATAGTGAATATACAGTGTTTATTTGTTTTAGACACATTTTAGAGCGTATCATGCAAAAATATCATGCGAGTGCTGTTTCTAGTTGTGTTAGTAATATAAACTGTCAGAATATTGACCTTTTCTGGGTAAAATGGCTTTTTTATTGCCATTATAGTGATACCTTGAAACCGAAAGTAGGTAGATGTGCGTTACTCAAAGATCAGAATCTTCGTGTTTCATAATTTTTTTAAAGTAATTAACTTTACTTATTACACTTAATTATATTCCACAAGCGAGTATGTATCGCAAAAGTATTTTACTGTTGATAATTGTTACGGCATGGATAAAACAATTAACAGAATTTTGCAAAATATGTTTTATTCCATTCATAAATCATAGGACCTACATATAGCCATGCCAAAAACAAGTAATTGAACAGTCGCCTTTGTTGGGTTTTTATTTGCATGTTGTTTATTGCAATCAAAAGATAAAGGGCTTCTCCAATAGTAATAATGCGGTACCCCGTGGCTAATTGGCTGTCCAAAGCAGGATGTTTGTTTAGATCAAAGAGGCCATAAATCACAAACACTGGCTGCGCGTGGTGTGTTGACAATTAGTTGCTAATGTTGAGTTTATGGCAGGTTGTTTATTGCAATCAAAAGATAAAGGGTTTCTCCAATAGTTCAATTAATTGTTTTTGGTATAGCTATTATCTATGTAGGTCCTATGATTTATGAAATCTTATACTGTGGTAGGAATAACAATATATTGCAGAGTCCTGTTAATTATTTTACATAATAATTGTCTTAACAATTACCAACAGTAAATGACTTTTTGCAATACATATTCGTTTGTGGAATATACTTTTATGAACATTATTTAAAGGAGAATTTATATACTTATGTTAAGTGGTGAATTTAAAACTCAGCATATACAGTATTGTACTCTCAAACTACTGGTAGAAAAGATTAATATGAACCGTTCCTATACTTTGTTAAATGTGATTAAAATGCAGGGACTTACTTATTTAAGTGTAATAAGTAAAGCTAATTACTTTAAATAATTTACGAAACGCGAGGAGTATGCTATTTGAGTAACCGTGGCGCACTTTTATATCTACTTTCAGTTTCAAGACATCATTATAATGGCAATAAAAAAGCCATTTTTACCCAGAAAAGGTCAATAGTCTGACAGTTTATATTACTAACACACCTAGAAACAGCACTTGCACGATATTTTTACATGATACGTTCTAAAATGTGCCTAAAACAAATAAACACTGCATACTCACTATACAGAGTTAGTGTTGAGAAAATCCTCGGCTTCATCATTTTTACATTGAAAAATATTGTTACACAATTCTGAAAAAATATTTCGTACTCACCGCAGTCTTGAAGTTTCAAATATTAACATTAAAATGAGCACCTCGATTTGTTAATTCAGTATCAAATTGACATTAAACCTGTTTTCCTTTAGTTTCCTGTTTTCCTTTAGTTAAATAAAATGGGGCTAATAAGCCGGTGCTAGGAGGCGTGAAAGGTGTTGCATCTTATTATTACCTCTCATGAACAGGGGCGTCCGTGGCCGAGTGGTTAACGTCTCTGACTTGAAATCACTTGCCCCTCACCGCTGTAGGTTCGAACCCTCAGGGGCCTATGAATCTTTGTGTGAGGAAGCTATCCAGCTGGCTTTCGGAACGTCGGTGGTTCTACCCAGGTGCCCGCCCGTCTACGAAAATTTCCCGGAGGGGCACCTGGGGCCTTCCTCCACCAATGGAAGCTGGAAAGTCGCCATATGACCTAATCTGTTGGTGCGACTATAAAATCCAATTCAACCAATCAACCTCTCATGAACAGACTCAATAAAACCGAGTCTGCTACCAGGGCACGAAAATTCCACTCGTCCGCTCGTATTGACGAGTGAATTTCGAATCCGGACGCTTGAAACCCATGAATCGGTCTTCCGAGAGGACGAGTAACATTTCAATGACGCATTTCCGTTTTGGGACATACTAAAATGCGGCTCCCGTTCTAATTTCACGGAGCGCGCACGTTACGGTATTTGATGTTAAACAAATAACACTTTCACCCGGGAAATCTTTAAGGGAATTTGTCAGCTTTTAGGTGACTGGGACCAGAGCCTTTAGGAAGGGGAATTGCAAAAGTATGCTGTTTTCCTGTATTGGAGTTTACATTTTCTACTAAAGAAAGTGTTGTTTTTTTGTAAAAGGGGATTTTTTCACAGAAAAAGGGGGAAATATATACCATGTATACCATGCCACAGTAACTGTAATGGCCATGATCAGGCTGTGGAATATAGTCATCTATAATACTGGTCAAAGTTTCATAATTTTCATTGATTTATATAAAGAAAAAAACAACACATTATGATGTTTCCCTTTGTTTTATTTATATACAATAGTGTTAAATGATGGTATCTGACTGCTTTGACTTGTGAACTTTTACAATCAGAGCAGGACGAGTAAACATCCTATAAGGACGAGTAACATGTCAATGCCACTCGTCCTACAGGACGAGTATAAAGTAAAATATATTTCTTCCCCTGGCTACTTTTCCCTCTCGTTTGTGTTTGCTGCTTTCAATGGATCACCTTTTCTGTATTTATTTATATTGTCATCATTATTTCACCTTATGCATTATATATGCCGTGTGTCCCTTTAAAATAGTTTGTGATTAAATGGGTGTTAATTAAATGGGTGTTAATAGCTGTAAACGTCAATTTTATTTCATCATTTTTTTTCCATTTTATTTTAGCGCTACAATCCTTGACACCGACATACTACCTAGAATGGACAATTGTTTTCCTGGATTCTGGAAGACTCTAGAGCCTTAGTTTATAGAATCCTTCAACAGAAAACATCTTTTACAATGCGTCGCTGATAGCATGATGACAGAATTTCCTGTGACAAAAAATAACATGAATTTAAGAAACAAGAAAAAAGTACATGGTTATGTGTTGTAAATGTGAACATCGTTTTCATAAACATTATTGCGAGTTGCCACTCTATGTTTCTCAAAATGAAATCGAATTCTTTTGTAATTCTTGAAACATATAAACAAAGTACAACATTTAGGGTATTTATTAATATTTAGGTGACACGTTTAAGTTTGATAAATTATATTAAAGCGGTCTAAGAATATAATTCTAAACGAGAACAAAACTTAAACTTTATTAGTTGGATTAATGAATGGTTAATGGACGCAAAAGAATGTAACCATGGTAACGGCACTCAGAGTTTCTATGTACCCTTCCTTAAACATAACTGCTATTATAACTAACTGTAACTATATTACTATGCTACTATATTATATGTATGTATTCATTCTCTAAACAGATATGTTTGTACCCTTCTCTAACATAGTTTGTATTGTATTCTGCCTTGATTAAGACAATACACATGTACGTTTTATTCCAAATAAATATTGAATGGAAAACATAAAATTGCTACCTCCCTGAAGAAGAATATATGTTAAAATTGTCATGTGTATTCTAAAGGTAGAAATAAATTAGTGTTGATTCTTTACTGGCTTGTTGGTGTTTGAAAGTTTTATTATATTTCATATTGAAATGAGACAAGTGAAATAAAATATGTATTTAATTAGCTGTCAATATTGTTTTGTGTTTTCCTACCATACAGTGTTCAGGGTCTTTTATTCAGACTCTGTAGTGTTTACAATGAAAGATCATAATTATTGCTAATTATGCATGCATGAATTATTTGTTGTTTTTTGGAAACAACAAAATAGGACACCCATATTGTTCATTGTCTAGAGATATACAATATCTTTATTCAGCAATTAAACATACAACATGAAAATATGAAGATAGTGAGAACATGAACACTTATCCATATTAAACAAATAAACATACAATTACATTATATCAAATCTACTGAGAAGCACATTATTTCAAAATTGCTGTAATGAAAAATAAGAATTTAACTTCAGGAAATTTCCTTTATGTACTATTCCTTAATTTGAGAGCATAGAATATAAATTTTGTTAAATTTACAATTGTACATGTTGACTTTGATGTCATAATCATATTGCAAAATCGGCATTTTCTTTCATCCCTACGAATATTTTCATATCTTTCGCTTTCTATGGCGAGGTTATTGGAAGACAATCTAAATCTGTAAAGAGCTATTCTAAGTTTTTTCTCCATATCAATATCTAAATAATGTTCCAAGTTAAAATTGTGCTTAAGACAGTAAAGTAAGTAACAAGTCTTATTTGCATAAGTTCATAGTTAATGTGTTCTATATCATATTGATGTAACCAAATATTTGTCATACCTAACGTCTCCAATATTGATTTTATTTGGAATGCCCAATTTGACCTTTTTTGTAATTTATATATTTTCTTAGCAATACTGTTATCTCCTAATTTTAATAATTTAATCCAATACGCTACCATATTTAGTTTTCTCTTTATATAGAGCGGAACTCTACCTAGTTCACCATATAAACCTGTAAGATTTGTCGACCTTTTTACGGATAAGATCTTCCTGCAAAATTTCGTATGTACAAGTTTGACGTCTTCTGCATCAGGTGATCCCCAAACTTCCGAACTATAATTTAATACAGATGCCACTAAAGTGTCAAACAGCTTGCATTTCTCAGAAATGGGTAATTTTATTTGGTTAAAAACAGAGAAAAGATTATGCAGTGCAAACGATGCATGTTGTGCCAATCTTTTTTACGTTCTAAACCAATAACCGTTTTTAAACTAGAAATTGTTATTGTCCATGGGACAAAAACGTATGGCTACCCCACTCGCCCGAACAGGCATAATTGACGACTCTAGGTCCAACTGTTCTCTATTGATCTGAGATCGTTTTGATATTCAATATCCCTGTGACTGTATCTACTATCTGTATCAGTAAGGCCACATAAAAAAATATGTGTAGTTCAGGTAACCCGACCGACTCTAAACATTTTTTAAAGGGCCGACCCTAAAACTTTTTATGCAAAAATTAAACAAAAAAAAAATTAAACAAAAAAAGAAATCAATAGGGGTCATCTACTGGTCATGACCAACCATCCTTCCAAGTTTGAGGACCCTAGGTCCAACCATTCTCTAGTTATTGATCGGACATCGTTTTGATAGTCAATGTCACCGCGACCTTGACCTTTGACCTAGTGACCCCAAAATCAATAGGGGTCATCTACTGGTCATGACCAACCATCTTTCCAAGTTTGAGGACCCTAGGTCCAACCATTCTCTAGTTATTGATCGGACATCAATCGTTTTGATAGTCAGTCACCGTGACCTTGACCTTGTGACCCCAAAATCAATAGGGGTCATCTACTGGTCATTACCAACCATCCTTCCAAGTTTGAGGACCCTAGGTCCAACTATTCTCTAGTTATTGATCAGACATCCATCGTTTTATCGTTTTGATAGTCAGTCACCGTGACCTTGACCTTTGACCTAGTGACCCCAACATCAATATGGGTCATCTACTGGTCATGACCAACAATCCTTCCAAGTTTGAGGACCCTAGGTCCAACCATTCTCTAGTTATTGATCGGACATCGTTTTGATAGTCAATGTCACCGCAACCTTGACCTTTGACCTAGTGACCCCAAAATCAATAGGGTCATCTACTGGTCATGACCAACCATCCTACCAAGTTTGAGGACCCTAGGTCCAACCATTTTCTAGTTATTGATCGGACATCGTTTTGATAGTCAATGTCACGGCAACCTTGACCTTTGACCTAGTGACCCCCAACATCAATAGGGGTCATCTACTTGTCATGACCAACCATCCTTCCAAGTTTGAGGACCCTAGGTCCAACCACTCTCTAGTTATTGATCTGATATCGTTTTGATAGTCAATGTCACCGCAACCTTGACCTTTGACCTAGTGACCCCAAAATCAATAGGGGTCATCTACTTATCATGACCAACCATCCTTCCAAGGTTGAGGACCCTAGGTCCAACCATTCTCTAGTTATTGATCGGACATCGTTTGTGACACAGACCTACAGACAGACAGACAGAAAGCACAAAATCAATATGGCTCCCCTACCACACTTCGTGTGGGGGAGCCAAAAAAAGTGAATCCAAAGATATTTAAAGGAATTAACTACTTCTACTGTTATATTATTTAGTACGAACTCAAATGTAGTGTGACGACCTTTTTCAAAGATCATTATTTTTGTTTTTGCTGTATTTATTTTCAGATCCCATGTGTGACAATATGATTCTATATAGTTCAACATAGACTGTAACGTATCGGGAGATAAAGCAAAGACTACTGCATCGTCTGCGTAAAGAAGCATGAATATTTTAAGATCATCTATCGTAAAAATGTCTTCTAAATCAGTGTCAACATTTGATATGACACCTTCCGCTAATCGCGCAGGTACACAACTAATTTTACAGGTGTGATTGTAACATTGTCTATCAACACCTCCTCCAATACACATGGACAGATATAATTTAAACCAGTGTTTAACATTATCGCATAATTAACTTAAAAATAATGTGTGATTACCGAATGAATTCGCAGATGTTTGTTGATAACACTTTAAATTAAAAAAATAAAACAAGAGGCCCAAGAGGGCCTGTGGACGCTCTACTGGCTAACATGGCTCTTACAACATCAATGAAGCGAGAGACTGCCATTTACGTTTTTTGGAAAGTTTAGGGCAAAATACAGCTTTTCAACTAAATCAAGGGCCATAACTAAAGAATCTGATAAATGTTGGTAAAGATCAGATGAGAAATGAAGGCCCTATCGTATTAATGAGGCAAAATATAGCATTTTTAACTAAATCAAGAGCCATAACTCCCCTGTTACTGGTCCGACTGGTCTAACATAGAGCTAAAAAAAAATGTAAAAAAAATCAAAAAAAAATCTTTTAATTTTTTTTTTAAAAAAAATGTAAAAAAAAAAAAAAAAAAAAAAAATTCAAATAATAATATAAAAAGAAGAAAGTCATAAAATCTGGTAAAGTTTGGCAAAGATCAGATGCAAAATGAAGGCCCTATCGTAAGACGAGGCAAATTATAGCATTTTTAACAAAATCAAGAGCCATAACTCCGCTGTTACTGGTCCAATCTGTCTCGTTTTCGAACTTGACCGAGCTTTTATTGACATTAACAATCCGATAAAGTTTGGTAAAGATCGGATAAAAAAAAGTCTTAACGAAGCAAAATATAGCATTTTGAACTAAATCAAGGGCCATAACTCCGCTGTTACTAGTCCGATATGAATGGTTTTCGAACTTGTCCGAGCTTTCATTGTTATTAACAATCTGATATAGATTGGTAAAGATCGGATGAACAATGAAACCCATATCGTCTTAACTAGGCAAACTAAAGCATTTTTAACTAAATCAAGGGCAATAACTCCGCTGTTAATGGTCCGATCTAGGTGGTTTTCGAACTTGTCCGAGCTTTCATTGATATTAACAATCTTTGCAAGTTTGGTAAAGATCAAATAATAAATGAAGGTGCTAGAGTGTTCACAAGGTTTAATATGGCATTTTTCAGCAAAACAAGGGCCATAACTCCTGTGAAATTATTTCAATCTTGCGGATTTTCGAACTTGTTTGAGCTTTCATTGATATAAAGACACTGGCAAAGTTAAGTAAAGATCCCATTAATATTGAAGGCCCTAGTGTGTTCACAAGGCAGAAAATAGCATTTTTCAGAAAAAAACAAGGGCCATAACTCCGGTGTTATCCGATTTAGCTGTTTTTTGAACTTGTTCGAGCTTTCATTGATATTAACAATCTGTGAAAGTTTGGTAAAGATCAAATAATAAATGAAGGTGCTAGAGTGTTCACAAGGCAGAAAATGGCATTTTTCAGAAAAAACAAGGGCCAGAACTCTGATGTTACTGACCCAATTTAGCTGATTTTCGAACTTGTCCAAGCTATAGTTGGTATTAACAATCTGTGCAAGTTTGGTAACAATCAAATAATAAATGAAGGTGCTAGAATGTCCACAAGGCAGAAAATAGCAATTTTCTGAAAAAACAAGGGCCATAACTCCGGTGTTACTGATCCGATTTGGCTGGTTTTCGAACTTGTCCAAGCTTTCATTGATATTAACAATCTATGCAAGTTTGGTAAAGGTCAAATAATAAACGAAGGTGCTAGAATGTTCACAAGGCTTAATATGGCATTTTTCAGCAAAACAAGGGCCATAACTCCGGTGAAATTATTCCGATCTGGCTGGTTTTCGAACTTGTCCAAGCTTTCATTGATATTAAGACACTGGCAAAGTTTCGCAAAGATTTGATTAATAATGAAGGCCCTAGAGTGTTCACAAGGCAAAAGTTAACGGACGACGGACGGACGGACGACGGACGACGGACAACACACCATCCCATAAGCTCTGCTGGCCTTTGGCCAGCAGTCGAGCTAATAAACCTGTACATAATCTTGACTGCTGTGTTTGCCCGGGCATAAACAGTAAACGCTGGACTAATTACATTCTATATATAAGAATCCAGTCCATACAATGGACGAAGAAGAACACATCATATTTGTTAATCAAATATTTCATTATTTGGAGAATTATGAATAGATAGTTGTTAGAGTAAAATACACAAAACATAACACTGTTATTTATTGTGTTCGTATTTATTGAAGCATTCACAGATATATAAGTTTCAAATCAAATTGTAATATAAACTTTGTAATACCGGTATATCAATCAATTAACATGGTTTAATACAACACAATTTCTAATATTGTATTCAAGGAAAAAGAAATGCGACACGGGAATTTCTGCTATATGTTGTATATACTGCACACTTAATGCCATATATATTCCAAGGAAATCCGAAGATGTTTTGTAAAAAAAATATTTGCAGTTAGAGAAAGGACACAACTGTGATGTTGTAGACGTTTTAATCACAGTGCACGTAACAAGAAATTCATAAATGTTGAAGTTCCTCTTTGAAAAATTGAGCCAGTTCAGTAATGTTTTTAACGTAAAGTGCGCCAAACGCGTACTCCGTCAATAAAAAAACTTTGCAGGAATACTATTTGCTGTGTTACGTGTTGTTAAGTTTTCTTACGTAGCCATGTACCATTCGTTTAACAGCAGCATACTGTACATACAATATATAGCGGAAATTCCCGTGTCACGTTTCTTTTTCCTTTCAATATACCTTCCATCCTACTCATATCAAGTTTGACATAGAAGTTAGAGGGAATAAAATAAATAAAATCAAAATATACCAGATATTGTGTTTATTCATATATTGCCCATGTTAATAACACTAATGTTTATTCACTAAATACAATATAATGTTAACTAAATCAATAAATGGTAACGAAGCAACTAAAAATAACTTGAATATCTAAATATACATTACATTAACAATACCAGTAGTCAAAATATACTAAAGTTATTGTTTGGGGTGCTCGTTTCAACTTTCAGACACAATTTAACTATTGCCTTACTTTTCAAAACCAGTCGAGAAATAAAAAATTTAAATGCGGAAGTTGTTTTTGATAGGGCATTTTCAATGATAAATTCGGCTCCATCAAAAATTAAACAACATTTCTTATTTTAATTTCCATTCAAAAATTATTTGAGATTTCTCAATTTTTTAATTGTCCCTGAAAAAAGGACATTACGGTACATAGGAACAGCCCTATCAATAAAATATTTATTTCAATTTGAAATACCAAGGTATTTTTTTTATATTTAATTACAGTTCCAATGATATATAATTTTTTAAGTATTATCAACAGTGTTCATGTGAATGCTGGAAAACCTTTGACTGAAACATGCGCCACAAACAGTAAATAAGTACCCGTGTCTGAAATTCGATACATATTAAACCATTAATGAAAACCAAATGTATTCTAGAAAGAAGTGAGTGCTACACGCCTAGTGGTTGGCAAGATAAAACAAGATAAAATAAGTCTCGTTTTTTTGTGGTTTTTTTTGCATAAGGTCTTAAGACGCCAACAGAAAATGAACATTCCAGACCCGTCCTATATTTAAATAAAAATAAAAATATGCAAAATGGGCTTTAGAACTGCAGCGTGAAGTTGGGCGTGCCAAGGTCACATGGCGCCAACAGAAAATGAACATTCAAAACCCCCCTATATTCACATCAAAATAACAAAAAAATGCATAATGGGCTTCAGAATCTACAGAACTGCAGCATTGGGTTGCTTCAAATTCTGCTGGAGTGTGTAAACACTCCAACGAAGGTTGTTTTCTGCCACCAATCATAGTTTACTGAAACTTAACACGTGTCAGGATGACCAGTATTATCTATTGTCCATTTATCATTATAGGATCAATATAGGTCAGACTTCCACATAATAGGATATTATATATATATATATATATACATACCACTCATAGTTTACTGAAACCACACAGGGGTCAGGATGACCAGAATTATCTGTTGTCCATTTATCATTACAGGATCAATATAGGTCAGATTTCCACATAATCTTTCGATAGCAATATTTACAGGGATCTGTTGTTTTGCCTTATATGTACCTAATGAGACTTGACTACAAAACTGAAAAAAAACAAACCTAAAAAGCTTATTATCGTCCATGTCTGATTATTATTTAGATTTATTTTATTTATTTTCTGGTTCAATTATGGAGGCAAGCCTCTATCATTTATTTGGAATGGAACTGTAATGTGCCAGTCCACTTGGGAAATCACTTGATCAGCAAGTTCAATTAAACCAAGCCAAGAGATAACATAATATTAAACTTAAAACTGATAAGGTTCACCATATTAAGATGATATTAAACTAAGATTCGTTAAGAGCAGTCAAGACAAAATGTAAAGAAAACATGACAAACTAAATATAATGTATAACTTACGGTGTGGGAGTGGAATAACACCATTCGATATTTTCGATATACCACTAGTTATATAAGTATGCAAATAAGCATAGTATGCGCTGTCAAAAAAAAATCGATAATGACTTTGATCCAATTCCCACGATTTATGTCGGTTTCTCGCATTAAAGCGGCAAAATGCATAAAAGTCGATATGTGAGTTATGTGATAAATAGAATCTAACATTCGTTCTCATTCATTATTGAATTTATTAAACTCGTTAGCAAAAACGATATAATGCTCTGCAAGAGCCTCGCATTATACCATTTTGCCAACTCATTTAATAAATTCAATAATGAATGAGTACTCATGTAAGATCCTCTATATATCAAAGGGACTTACAATAGCTATCAAGCATTAAAATGATCACCTTGATTCTCCATTCCAGTATCATTTTTATTTTAAATTTACTTGTATATGATTAAAATGTGAAGTTTTACATTTTCATGTTTCTCTACCTTACTTTAAACGTTTTATCAGTAAAATACAACCAACAATCAGTAATCTGCCAAAATACAATTGGCTTTGAACCATTCTAATATTATTAATGATTTGCTTTGAACCATTCTAATATTATTAATGATTTGCTTTGAACCATTCAAACATTATTAATAATGATTTGCTTTGAATTGAATTGGGGTTTTAAGGCGCACCAACACATGAAAAGGTTATATGGCGCCTAAAAGGCATGAACATGCCAGGCTCATCTTCCATGTACATAGAGATAAAATATGGAAAATGGGCCTAGAACCTTCTCACCCTGAACTGCAGAGTTTATTTGCTTTGAACGATTCTAATATATTAATAATGATTTGCTTTGAACCATTCTAATATTATTAATAATGATTAGAATGTTTAATAGATTTGCTTTGAACCATTCTAATATATTAATAATGATTTGCATTAAACCATTCTAATATTATTAATAATGATTTGCTTTGAACCATTCTAATATATTAATAATGATTTGCTTTCAACCATTCTAATATTATTAATAATGATTTGCTTTGAACCATTCTAATATTAATAATGATTTGCTTTGAACCATTCTAATATTATTAATAATGATTTGCTTTGAACCATTCTAATATTATTAATAATAATTTGCTTTGAACCATTCTAATATTATAAATAATGATTTGCTTTGAACCATTCTAATATTATTAATAAAGATTTTCTTTGAACCATTCTAATATTATTAATACTGATTTAAAACAATGCAAGTTATGCAGAAAAACTAATGGAATGCCCCAACTTTTAATACAAAACTCAACAGTGCTGCATGTCCCTTTACTGTAAAAATTATGTAAAATGGAATAACCTGAAACAATTGCACAAGTCAAATATCTTTGATTTATAAGTTACATTTCTGATACTAGTAATACACAACGATAGGTAAGTATTGCAAGGTTCCATAAAACAGTAGATAAAAAACAATGGCAAAAAACACAAGGCGTTTTCAATGACTAGTATTTGCTCTTGAAATCGAAGGTGGTGATAAAAATGTCAATATATGTATGGAGCCGTATACTACAATGCTGTTCTTTCTACGATTTGTGCACGAGATTAAACGAGGTGCCATGAAAAAAATATAATTCTAGCTACCATTTATGCATAAGATTAAAAGCAATGGTATGGTTTCTACAATTTGGCATGAGATTAAAAGATAAAAGCAATTTTGTTCTCTACGATTTGTGCATATGATACTGATGGGCCATAAACAGCAATGCTATTGTCTCTATATTTTGTGCGTGCGATCAAAAGATGGGCCATATACACCAATGTTATTCACTACAATTTGTGGATGAGATTAAAAGACGGGCCATATAAACCATTGTTATTTTCTACAATTTGTGGCTGAGATTAAAAGACGGGCCATATACACCAATGTTATTTTCTACAATTTGTGGATGAGATTAAAAGACTGGCCATATACACCAATGTTATTTACTACAATTTGTGGATGAGATTAAAAGACGGGCCATATACACCATTGTTATTTTCTACAATTTGTGGATGAGATTAAAAGACGGGCCATATACACCAATGTTATTTTCTACAATTTGTGGATGAGATTAAAAGACGGGTCATATACAGCATGTTATTCTCTCTACATGAGGTAAAAAGATGGGCCATGAACATTCTCTCTACAATTTGTGCATGAGATAAAAAGCAATATTATTCTCTCTTCGATTCATGCATGAGATTTAAAGACAAGACTTATAAAAAGAAAATCTAAAGAATTAAATAGCAAATTATACAGAAACATGTTTTAAAAGTGTACATCTTAAACAATGGTAGTTTTGTAAACAAACGATGGTAGTTTTGTTAACAAACGATGGTAGTTTTGTAAACAAACGATGGTAGTTTTGTAAACAAAAAGTACTGAAAGATACAAACACGGACATAATCTGTAACAAAATGAACAATGCATAAAAGTGCTTGAGAATAAAATTACATTTTAAAATATGAACATGTTATTAGAAGTATACATTTTAAATGTAAACAAATACATATTCAAATACACATAGAAATATGTAAATACACTACACACCAAGATACTAATATCTGTGTTCATTTGTAAATAAATACATAGACGGCAACGCTAAAATATACTAAAAAGCAATAAATTGTTCACACTGATTCTAAAGGTACTCATGCTAATCTTCAAAGCTCTCAATAAAATAAGAACATCCAGCGATTATACACAAATGACATGCTAATCTTCAAAGCTCTCAAAAAAATAAGAACATCTAGCGATTATACACAAATGACCTAACCATATTATTAACCATACCTTATCCAAATGACCTAACAACATTATTTTGAGAACAAGAGTTTTTAACCATACTGTATCCAAATTAAAATTTGAACTAACAAACATTATTTTTAACCTGGAGACCTGTCCAGTGATCTCCCTTGAGTATCTACTGAACATGCTCTTGTGAATTGCCTCTCTTTCTAATACACTAACAATGAGGGCTGGAAAGAGTCATTTTTAAAAAAAAAGAAGCTTTTAATCAGAAAAAGTTTTGTAAAGAAGCAATTTAGACATTTTCATATATGCAACACAAACTCAGCACCAGTGCATTTTAAGGGAAGCATGGCAGCGTTAACGTCTGTTTTACACCCACTCATGCATCAAATTAAATTAGAATCTACACACCAACTTTTTTTCTCAAGCAGCTGACTTTCTTTGTGTAAACTAGTTGTTTCTTTTTTGTTGTTGTTATTGCTTTTTTTTATAGAATCAACACCAGTACCTTTAAAATTCACAAAAATACAAGAGTACACAAACAAGCACTTGCAATACGCGCACTATACATGAAGAAAGACCTGTGGTTTCAACAGTCAATACATGATTGTGTCAACGTCACATAAACAATATATTTATACAGAATCTTGGTAACTGTTAAGTTGTTTTTCCCATCTGGAAATGGTATTTCTTTCATTCATTTACTGGTTTTAGTTTAAAAATATTTTATTACTTATGTTACAGACAATGAACATCATATGATAATACATATTTATATATAACATACGCAAATGGATTGAACTACAAGTTATAACAACATTAGTTACAGTTCTCTCCATACCATCAATATTGATATATTATGTATACCGGAATGAAATGAGAATGAAACTGGTTATATGCTTCATCCGGTAGTAGAAACATGTTTTATCCGGTAAAAGTAACATATATGCCTCATACGGTAACAGTTACATATATGCTTCATCCGGTAACAGTTACATGTTTCATCCAGTAACAGTTACATATATGTTTCATCTGGTAACAGTTACATATATGTTTCATCCGGTAACAGTTACATGTTTCATCCAGTAACAGTTACATATATGTTTCATCTGGTAACAGTTACATATATGTTTCATCCGGTAACAGTTACATATATGTTTCATCCAGTAACAGTTACATGTTTCATCCAGTAACAGTTACATGTTTCATCCAGTAACAGTTACATGTTTCATCCAGTAACAGTTACATGTTTCATCCAGTAACAGTTACATGTTTCATCCGGTAACAGTTACATGTTTCATCCAGTAAAAGTAACGTATATGCTTCATATGGTAACAGTTATATATATGCCTCATATGGTAACAGTTACATATATGCTTCATCCGGTAACAGTAACATGTTTCATCCAGTAACAGTTACATATATGCTTCATCCGGTAACAGTTACATATATGTTTCATCTGGTAACAGTAACATATATGTTTCATCCAGTAACAGTTACATTTTTGTTTCATCCAGTAACAGTTACATATATGTTTCATCTGGTAACAGTTACATATATGTTTCATCTGGTAACAGTAACATGTTTCATCCGCATATACATTTCATCCGCTAAGAGGTATAACTATTTATTTTCATCCGGAGACAGTTACATATTTCTTTATTCTAATCAGTATAACACTTATTTGTTTCATACTGTATGAATCGCAGAGTTTGTTGTCTGGTATGATTTACACGTTATTTCTATCCTATAATAGTAGTTTTCAATCGGTAACAGTTACAGAATCTTTTTTAGTAATAGTTACAGATCTTTCCATTAAAGGGACACACGGCAATCTTGAAGTATTTATCAAGCATTAGCATCTCCATATCTCCATTTATTAATCTGGTATTATTTTGACTTTAAACCTGCTTGCATATAATTAAATAGAAGTGTGAGTTTTCATTTTTTTTCATTATTCTGTCATGTATTTTACAATATTATTGATGCACTATTATCAACAGTTAGCCATCAGAAAAGACAATTTACACTGAACTATTGTAATAATTAATATTAAAGATTACACAAATTCATCATGGCTCATAAAGAATTATCATTATGAAATTTAAGGAGTATTAAGGACTTTTAAGGCCCTAATAACCCATTTTTAAGGCCCGGTTTAACTCATAACTTTATCGGCAATTTGTGGGGGTTTTTTGCCGATTTTTTTAAAACTACATCAGATATTATTCCTCTTGTATAATTTATCGACTGATTATGAAATTCAAGGACTTTTAATGATATTTTGTCAGAAGTTAAGGACTTTTTAAGGCTGGAGTGGATTTAAGGACTTTTAAAGGCTACTTCTGAAATTTAAGGACTTTTTAAGGCTGTATGAACCTTGCAAGTTTTAAACAAATCAAGATTGCCGTGTGTCCCTTTAAATGGCAAAATGTGATAAACCTTTGTAATAATACTAAAAGTAATATTAAACACGCGTCTCTTTTCAAACAGTAATTTAAAGGCAGAGTGTGCTTATTAAAACGTAAAATGAAACGGTTGTCAAAGTACTCGGAAGCGTTACAATATTAAAACTTTACACGCTAGCCTATTGCTATTACACTGTATCACCTATACACTATGCTCATGCTAAGCATAAAAAGGTAGTGTGCACAGTTATTGTTTACGTCAACACTAGAGTTTAAAGTTAGCATAGCTTTTTAACGAAGCGTACGTATCTAATAAATTGTTTTAAATTAACGCCTGGGTACATCGAGTGTTTTAATGCAAATCTGATGGTAATATTATACACTAATACTTGACACAAAGTCAAATATATCATCTCCGCTAATGTTAAAAATAAACATACTCTGACTTTAAACTGCTTTTGGCTGGAATTCAATAACATTTGCAAAATATGTATAATTGAAATCAGAAATAATAATACCAAATCACATGACCTTAATATCATTGCCATGGAGATGACATAATCAAGGAAGTGAAATACAGTCGTATGAAAATATATGTTTTTCACACATCAACTATATATAGTCATTTAAAATACATAGACTTCAAAAGTCTTAAAAATAATTGTGTCTCATCACAGCAGTGAACTTGAACTCGTATTTCACTGATGAAAATACATCCTTTATTCTACAACATTAACATGGTATATTTCACAGAAAACATTAATAATTAAAAATACCGGAATATACTACATTACCTGAATAAAATATGTTGAAAATAAAATGGCAGTTTTCCATCCTTCCAATGACAAACATTAAATGAGGTTTTAGGTTTCCAAAACAAGTTTGGTCAAACAGACCGGCGACCTCTGAAGTAATGGAGGATGTGACGATTAGGGCACATTATATATTTTAAGTCAATATGTGGCCCCGTTTAAATCCAGACTAGTATTATATTATTATATATATATATATATAAAGGTCTAATATGTACAATTATTAGGCCTTTATTATTTTGTTATTTGATTTAATTCATTTTTATTTTTATTTCACCTCCTCCTAGATTTTAATTAAATCATTTTGCTCTCTTTGCCTTTTCAACGAAATAAAAAAATAGCTTTTCCAATGTTGTTCCCTCCTGACCTACGGCACTTCTCTGTCTCGATGGCTCTTAAAAAGAATAACAAAATGTAATAAATGAGTTTGATAAAATGATAGGATACGAGGCTCTGTCGAGTATCCTATATGTTTATCCAACGAGTTTATTAAATTCAATAATACACAGTCACAAATGTAAGATTCTATTTATCACATAACACACCTACGATGTGATAGTTTCACTTAAATGCTGTATTAAACTTCTATACGGCGGCAATTTGTAAGAGAATACATGATGTTGTGTTGTTGTTTTCATGACGTCAGCTACGTTACGCGGCTGTAACGCGTACGCCATACAAATAACACGACACCTTAAACTAAATTTAACGTTACTAACATGCATTTTATAAAGTAAAATTTCAAATAAGGATAAATATTTAAGGTATCTAAACCTATCGTATGATGTACCATGCAAACAAGTGGGATTAAATGTTTTAAAGTACACAAACACAGTGATTAGGTCCTCATTTGCATCTGTAATACACTAATACACAAGTGTATTACGAGAAATAAGTCACGGTTTTATTACACTTGCCGAAGCCATGCTATGTGATCAAAACTTGTTGTCCAGTCTACGGCGTCGCATTGAAATATAAACATGGTGTCCAGTCTAAGGGGTTGCACTGCAGTATAAACATGGTTTCCAGTCTATGGAGTCACACTGCAATATATATAAATATGATGTCCAGTCTACGGGGTCGCACTGCAGTATAAATGTGTTGTCCAGTCTACGGGGTCGCACTGCAGTATAAACGTGTTGTCCAGTCTACGGGGTCGCACTGCAATATAAACGTGTTGTCCAGTCTACGAGGTCGCACTGCAATATAAATGTGATGTCCAGTCTTTGGGGTCGCATTGCAATATAAACGTGAGGTCCAGTCTACGCGGTCGCACTGCAATATAAACGTGTTGTCCAGTCTACGAGGTCGGATTTCAATATTAACGTGTTGTCGAGTCCAAGGGGTCGCATTGCAATATAAACGTGATGTCCAGTCTATGGGTTTGCATTGCAATATAAACGTGATGTCCAGTCTATGGGGTCGCATTGCAATATAAACGTGTTGTCCAGTCTACAGGGTCGCATTACAATATAAATGTTTTGCATTTTATTTAATATGTTCAGTGTAAATTCTTTTGGTGGTTTACAGTTCATTGAGGTTAATTAAATGCCAAAAATAATGTATTGGAACAATTCTAACAAAATGCCCATCCTGACGTACTCCCTTTAACTAAATTGAAGTACCTAAATCAAAGTAAATATCTATAAACGTGTAAGCATCTATTGCTTTTTAACTAAAACTAAAAGCTAGCAACTATCAATAAACCCATCATTAACTATCAATTAACCAAAGAAAAAAAATATCTTCAGATTAAACAAAATCTCAGTTTAATGTATAGTTTAATGGCAAAAAAGTGTATATTTAAATACACACACATATACTAGGTTATTTTTGTTCTCACTGACGCCATTTTTCCTTTTCATTTTTATAAACTGTTCTTATTCCTTAAAGGGACAGACGGCAGTTTTAGCAAATGCTAGTGCAGTTGAACTGAAGTGATATATTTGGAATGAGGGCAGCATTCTAAAATGGCTGACATTTTTACAATTCACATTTTGTTTAATTAAAAAATGTGCTGTTGTTTTTTAGCCTCAATCTTTACTTTTACATAAAAATTAAATGTTAAACTATACATTTATAATGAATTAATGGATATTCAAACTTATATATAAAGTATAACTTGTTTAACGTTCTTTCCTTTTTTTCTCTCTCAAAGTTATCCCCTTTTTAAGACGAAATGAAATGGGTTTTTACATCAGCGAACACATCATATTTATTAGGTATATTGGGACAGGGCGCAAACCCATGTGGGGCAGGCGGCCTCATCCTCTACGCTACCAAGGCTGCTTAGATTACAATTTCAATCAATACACTGGATATGTTTATGACAAAAATAAGACATTGACTGGAGCTCACTCACTTTAACTTTATAATTCAACTATACAAATACTGCAACAATGGGAGCTAACTATGTCATTCTTTCAAGGTTCTAGATCTTAAATTCTTCAAACATTAAGTTTAATGGACATCCTAAATAGAAGTAACCTCTAGAGACAGTGAACACAGAGAGGTCACTCTTACAGTACTTTGAGATTCCGTAAGTCACAAACACTGCAACTAAGGGAGATCACTCTTGCTTCAATTTTCAACTTCAAGATCTTCCTGTGGGGGAGTTAACTCTTTCGATTCTTTATCACTGTCCTTTGAACTATCGCTGTCGTCATCTTGAACCTGTGTGAATTGGCGAGGGGTGTCGGCAAACAGTCGGTGATTCTCCTTGATGGATTCTCCACGCTCCAGTAGCGGGTGGCGATTTGTAGAAGTTACCGGAGACACGTCGATGGTACTTAAGCGAGATCGCGATGCTATGACATCTTTGTTGTTGTGGGGCAACACATCTTCATGACCCACTGTAGACTCATGAGGCATCTGTAAACATGATAAACTCTAGCTCAGTTTGATTTTACCACTCGTACAAGGATATAGGATATTTCCCGTGGAAAGTTTTACTATGTTTTACCATAAAAATTTATAAATACTTTTGGTGTTTAGTTGATCAATTGTTTCACTTAGATCATTTACTGCATTATGTGGATACCCTAACCACCATTTCACTGAATACAAACGCAAACGGCAGACAGACTTTAAACCTTTGGTTCACACAAACATGATTCTTACATATGATACCTTATGGCTTGAGATAGAATTTCACGGAGTTTTAAACCTCCTCGCTGCCCCAAGGAATTGTGTGAAAACCTCCCATAAAAATCCTATTCGGAAAATGAGAACAAATATCGGTCTCATTTGTTTGTAACATTTTTTATCACGTGCCATATGCATATACACTTACCAGCATGGCAGGTGCTCTGAACACATAGGTGAACGGGTAGTGGAGAAGGTTGAGGAACGATGCCGCATACAGATCTGCATATCTCATCACCTGAGATGCAAAGAAAGTCTGCCGAGAACCTAAAATGAATAACAAAATAAATTCTTCATTTACTTTACATAGATTATAAATCAAGCTACATTAAAGCTACTTCAAATAACCTCTGATAGTGCCCATGATGGTAGACTTGACGTGGAAGGAAGCTGGCAAACCCACAGCTAGCAACCGATGTACGGCAAATACTGAAAACACTCAATTGAAATTAGTGGTCCTTAACATCAAGGTACTTTAATATTCTAAGCATATGCGGATAATTGTGTTTGCACTGACGTAGTGTTACATTGTTTTACATTATATTAGGTTCATTTGTATGGTGGCTGATTTGTACCATCTTGTGCTTCTCTCTGGCGAAACAACACGATGAAAAGATGACAAATGCCATTCTGTTTTGTTGGCAGGGTGAAAATATGATGGGACGACAAAAACAACATAACGACAAATATTGCATGACAAGACAACACTTTCATGGTGAAAAAATGACGAATTTAAGTGTTGTGTTGAGACTTTTATTATTTTGTCTTTGTAATCATTTCATTCTGAAGGGGCGACAACATACAATTTCTCTTTTCTTTATTTAGGCACCTTGACGACAGAACGAATAAAATAATGTATAACCTGTCTTCTTTTCATTCTTGCCCCTTCCGCCTATGCAAGTGTGTGTGTGTGTGTGTGTGTGTGTGTGTGTGTGTGTGTGTGTGCATGCCTTGCATACGTGTGAAAGCAAGTGTGTGTGCGTGTGTGCATGCATGTGTGCAGGCAGATAGGTAGGTGCCCTTAGACAACGGAAGGAAAAGACTGATGTTTAATTATGTTGTCTTTTCATACTGGCGCCTTCTGTCTATGCATGTATGTATGCGTTTGTGTATGTACAGATGTGTGCGTGTACGTGTGTGTGGGTGTGTGTGTGTGTGCTTGCGTGTATGCGTCCATGCATGCTTTACCAAGGTGCCAGAACGAAAAGACAAGGCAAAATAATGACAGGATGACAAGGTATCATTTTTGATGTTATTTCGTTTTTACACTGTGTCATTCTATCGTCTTCACCATCATGCCAACATGGTATTTCTGTCATTCTGTTGTTTTTGCACCACGCCAGAACGGAATAACGAGATGGCACAAATCAGCCACCATATTTTGGAATCAAAATGTCCAAAAACTGACTAGAAACAATAGGCTACCATTACTGCTGTTATCTTGTGTGTTTTTTTCTTTTCTGTTTAGTAAATCCTCAGTTGAAAATTTAAACGCGATTGAACTGGTCATAAACAAGAGGCTACCATTCTATCATCTTCACCCTCATGCCAACATGGTGTCTTTTCATTCTGTTATTTTGCACCACGCCAGAATTAACGAGATGGCACAAATCAGCCACCATAATTTGGGAATCAAAATGTCCCAAAAATGTCCCAAAACCGACTAGAAACAATAGGCTACCATTACAGCTATTATCTTGGGTATTTTTTTCTTTTCTGTTTAGTAAACACTCAGTTGAAAATTTAAACGTGACTGAACTGGTCATAAACAAGAGGCTACCAACTGCCCTATCTTGAGCAAATGTTTGTTTTTTGTGGGTTTTTTTCAGCAGTCTATAAATACAAATGGGAATCAACACAAGAACTATCACTGGAGATGATTAATACCCCGCTTTTTTTGTTTATATCAATTTTATATATAAATTCTAAGTAAAACAATTGCAGAATCGAAAACCGTTGATGAGAGACGCATCATATCATCACGTGTGAACTATATGCCAAGTGTAGTAACAATTATGAAAACTTTTGAAGTGAAAGCCACATAAAGTTCATTATATAATATAATAGTGGAAAACTCAAAGTGAAACAAAGGGCCATAATTCTGTAATAAATTAGTCCATCAACCAATGTATGATGTAAAGGGACATAAGGTCATAATTTGTTATGTTTATAAGTAGTCTCGGAACACTACATTCAAGTTGGAAATCAGCAAGAAGCAGGAGGCTACCAATAGACCCTGTCGCGAGTAAATGTTTGTGTTTCTGTTGGTTTTAGACAGCACATACTGCCTGTTTACTGAGGTGGAAATCAACACGAAGCAGGAGCCTACCAACTGCCCTTCCGTGAGCAAATGTTTGTGTTTCTGTGGGTTTTAGACAGCAAGTACTGCCTGCTTACTGAGTTGGAAATCAACAAGAAGCAGGAGGCTACCAACTGCCCTTTCTTGAGCAAATGTTTGTGTTTCTGTGGGTTTTAGACAGCACTGCCTGTTTACTGAGGTGGAAATCAACAAGAAGCAGGAGGCTACCAACTGCCCTTCCTTGAGCAAACGTTTGTGTTTCTGTGGGTTTTAGACAGCAAGTACTGCCTGCTTACTGAGTTGGAAATCAACAAGAAGCAGGAGGCTATCAACTGCCCTTCCTTGAGCAAACGTTTGTGTTTCTGTGGGTTTTAGACAGCACTGCCTGTTTACTGAGGTGGAAATCAACAAGAAGCAGGAGGCTACCAACTGCCCTTCCTTGAGCAAACGTTTGTGTTTCTGTGGGTTTTAGACAGCACTGCCTGTTTACTGAGGTGGAATTCAACAAGAAGCAGGAGGCTACCAACTGCCCTTCCTTGAGCAAATGTTTGTGTTTCTGTGGGTTTTAGACAGCACTGCCTGTTTACTGAGGTGGAATTCAACAAGAAGCAGGAGGCTACCAACTGCCCTTCCTTGAGCAAATGTTTGTGTTTCTGTGGGTTTTAGACAGCAAGTACTGCCTGCTTACTGAGTTGGAAATCAACAAGAAGCAGGAGGCTATCAACTGCCCTTCCTTGAGCAAACGTTTGTGTTTCTGTGGGTTTTAGACAGCACTGCCTGTTTACTGAGGTGGAAATCAACAAGAAGCAGGAGGCTACCAACTGCCCTTCCTTGAGCAAACGTTTGTGTTTCTGTGGGTTTTAGACAGCACTGCCTGTTTACTGAGGTGGAATTCAACAAGAAGCAGGAGGCTACCAACTGCCCTTCCTTGAGCAAATGTTTGTGTTTCTGTGGGTTTTAGACAGCACTGCCTGTTTACTGAGGTGGAAATCAACAAGAAGCAGGAGGCTACCAACTGCCCTTCCCTGAGTAAATGTTTGTGTTTCTGTGGGTTTTAGACAGCACTGCCTGTTTACTGAGTTGGAAATCAACAAGAAGCAGGAGGCTACCAACTGCCCTTCCCTGAGCAAATGTTTGTGTTTCTGTGGGTTTTAGACAGCACTGCCTGTTTACTGAGGTGGAAATCAACAAGAAGCAGGAGGCTTCCAACTGCCCTTCCTTGAGTAAACGTTTGTGTTTCTGTGGGTTTTAGACAGCACTGCCTGTTTACTGAGGTGGAAATCAGCAAGAAGCAGGAGGCTACCAACTGCCCTTCCTTGAGCAAACGTTTGTGTTTCTGTGGGTTTTAGACAGCACTGCCTGTTTACTGAGGTGGAAATCAACAAGAAGCAGGAGGCTACCAACTGCCCTTCCTTGAGCAAACATTTGTGTTTCTGTGGGATTTAGACAGCACTGCCTGTTTACTGAGGTGGAAATCAACAAGAAGCAGGAGGCTACTAACTGCCCTTCCCTGAGCAAACGTTTGTGTTTTTGTGGGTTTCCTGTTTACTGAGTTGGAAATCAACAAGAAGCAGGAGACTACCAACAACCCTGTCTCCAGTAAATGTTTGTGTTTCTGTAGGGTTTTATTCAGCACTGTCTGTACACACAGTTGGGAAATGAATAGGTCGCGAACAGCAAGTCACCAGCTCACATTTTAAAGCTGTCCAACAGTGCATTAAAGTGTAGCTGAAAACAGTTTTTCTGTGAAAGGCAAAAAAACAACATAAATCAATTACATCTGAGTTAAAGGTACATAAAATATGTTCCAAGTTAAATTATAGAAAATAAAACATTTTTGGGCAATATACTTGTGGTGTGTATATATTGTTTTGATTACATACAGATTGTCAGAAAGTAAATAACATGCCTATTAATTACATACAATGGGTGTTTATAGAAATAACAAAGGCATTCTGCACATTTTCTATGAAATGTTCATGCCAAACTCATCTCATAACAATATGGTGCCTGATTTGTGCTATTTCATCTTTTCATTATTATGCCCTGGAACTTTGCCCTGGAACTCTGCTAATTTTCGGGACAAAAAGACGATAATTAGCAGGGAGCAGGGCAAAAAGACTAACTGGCGCAGCGCTAAAAGACGATAATCTGCAAAGACGCCTTGCGAAATAATGAAAAAACAACAGAACAAGGGCACTAACAATCATTCCTAGACCCGCAAACACCATCTTTTCACCCCGCGGATTATCGCCTTTTCGCTCCTCGGTCTGCATGCATGTCATGCGCAGTCATGTGCGGTATGTCACAGTGATGACGTATCGCTGTATATGTAGGATATAATTTCTATATGACCTGACAAAATATGCAATCCATGGCTTTCTGTAAAATTATATAAATTGGTATTTACAATTAACTCTCAGGTTTTTATTTATAATTCAATTCATTTTAGTCTATTTATTGGCATGAAATTCAACACATGTAAACACATTTTCAGATTTATATATTATAAACATAATGGTTTCTTTCACAACATAAATAATTATCAATTACGATAGGAATTAAAGAATGTTGGACCCACAACCAGGCATTCATCTAGATAAATAAGTGGGTGTTTTAGACACTAACCATATACGTTCACCAATAACAGATAACCCTTAACACTAGTATAGAATCCCAAAGGTTTTTACACCGCTGATTTTTTTTTTTTATATATACTGGCTCCTTCTAAACTATGCCACAAGTAGAACATTTTATGCATTGTTCATGTCTTCCTGGGTAGAATCAGTACTTTAGCAAGTGCATAGTATCTTGTACAAGACACACACGGTCCAGGTGATTGAACCCACGACTCATCGATCCCGAGTCAGACGCTCTACCACTGGACTATTGTACTCTACACAATAAGCACGGATAAGATCAGGTGCCATGTTAATAAAAGATTTGTTTTGAACCTGGAGCCAACTAATGCTGTTTTTATTTTGATCAAACATTTCACTGTGTAGTGTCTTAAGACTAATTACGAAAAATTCAATAACGATGTCTGACCTACAAGAAAGATGTCAAGTTCATGAATGAGGAGTCTCAGTTTCGATCTGCTCTGAGGGAAGTGTAATGTGACTCTAAGCATGTCACTTAACTCACACTCTTTCGTTCATCGGATAAGGCGTGGATGAGGACATTACCTGGGCAGCCTGTTGTATCAAACTACAGCATGCAAACCAGAACACTTTCTTCGATAACAAGACCTCAGTCTGAGGGCGTCTCGCCCATTGCGACAAACCGCATATGAAATATTTTATTAAATTTGTGCTTAAATGATGTCCACCAAAGACAACACTTCATATATGACCAAGTATCAAACAAATAAAAGCAAGGTAATCATAAGAAGTTAAGTTACCTAACCAAGGTTAAGTTTGGGGAAAATAACGCAAAATATGACCTTGACCTTGGTAAGTTTTGTCATTCAGTGATGTCCACCAATGCCAACAATACATATGACCAAGTATCAAACAAAGAAATTAAAGTTATCAGAAAAAGTTAACTGAGGTTAACTTACATAACCAAACTGATGTTTAGAGTAAATAAAGCAAAACATGACATGACCTTGGTATTTTTTTGTCATTCTGCGATGTCCACCAATACCAACAATACATATGACCAAGTATCAAAGACATAAAGTGAGGCAATAACATAAAGTTAACTGAGGTTCTGTTACCTAACCAAGGTTGTTACCTAACCAAGGTTAAGTTTTGGGAAAATGTCGCAAAATATGACCTTGACCTTGTTAATTTTGGCATTACGTGATGTCTCTTGACCCAACAAAGCATCTGACAAAGTTTCAGAAAAATTCGAGCAGCGGTTATTGTGATATAGTTTAATTAAAATGTGGCCGCCACCCCCGACGGAAAAGTGACTGCTATGTCTTGCTACCCATTATCGTGGGCGAGACAATAAGAGAAGGGAGGGAAATACTGCATTTGTATCCAACTTTCCTTCATTACTGTATGGCTGTTAAAGCAAAACTGATTCGAATATTGTTTACGAAGCACAGAATGATGTTGTTTTCCCTAAAACATGTTTCCTTCTTTGCTGACATTAAAACAAGTATTAAGTTTATGTGGCCAAATCATATGATTTTTGATCATACACGTGATTATATAAATGTGATTATATATAACTGATACAAATGTGAACGAGACTTTCTAAATTAACCCTTGTTTCCACCTAAAGACATGTATGACATGTTTACAATGCAAATGGTGATGCCCTGTGTTACTTCAATGGTGATGCCCTGTGTTACTTCAATGGTGATGCCCTGTGTTACTTCAATGGTGATGCCCTGTGTTACTTCAATGGTGATGCCCTGTGTTACTTCAATGGTGATGCCCTGTGTTACTTCAATGGTGATGCCCTGTGTTACTTCAATGGTGATGCCCTGTGTTACTTCAATGCTCATCAAGAAGCTAATCAACAGGGCGTGGGGCGAAAAAACACTCGCTAATCAGAAGGCAATAAAGACAAAAATTAGTGTGACACAGTGCAAAAAGACGCATATTTATTAATGAAGTAAAGAGAAAAATCAGCGTGACACGGTGCAAAACAATGTAAATTAATGAAGTAAAAAGAAAAATCAGCGTGACACGGTGCAAAACAATGAAAATTAATGAAGTAAAAAGACAAAAATCAGTGTGACACGGTGCGAAACAATGTAAATTAATGAAGTAAAAAGACAAAAATCAGCGCGATACGGTGCGAAACAATGTAAATTAATGAAGTAAAAAGACAAAAATCAGCATGACACGGTGCGAAACAATGTAAATTAATGAAGTAAAAAACACAAAAGTCAGCGCGACAAGCTGCAAAACAATGTAAATTAATGAAGTAAAAACACAAAAGTCAGCGCGACAGGACAAAAGTCAGCGCGACACGGTGCAAAACAATGTAAATTAATGAAGTAAAAAGAAAAATCAGCGTGAAACAATGTAAATTAATGAAGTAAAAAGACAAAAATCAGCAGGCGCAGGGAGGTCATATAGACAATAATCAGCGTGATGTGATGCGAAAAGATGCTAATTAGCCGGGAAAAAAGACGATAATTAACTGGTATAGGAACGCTAATTAGTACCCTATATCTGTCGTCTTTTTGTTATTTCACGTGGCGTCTTTTTGCCCCGCTCCTCACAGTATATTGTCTTTTCACCCTGTGCCCCGTCAATTATCTTTTAACCACATTAAATAGCGCCATCGGGGCAAAAAGACGAAATGGCACAAATCAGACACCATACTACAATTTCTTTGCCTATAAAGTGACAAGAACTTCTTCATGAAATTATATGATAATATGCAAAACATTTGATGCTGAAATGAATATTAACAGATAAAGGTGACAGCAGAGAAGCGTAAGCAAGGCTATTTATGCTCACTGGAATGATGACTAAGACCACAGACCTTACAACAAACTAGGCACAGACTAATTCATAACTTTCACATCTGGCATTCGTTACAAAATTCTGAGATGTTGAGATGTTCACTAGGCAAATACAAAGGGTGTTACTTGGACTTTATCCTCAGTCTCTATATGAAAAGTCAAATTGTCTGACCGTAATTAAAATTAAATATATCCACATTGGTGTTACCGAAGACAGCGCCTAAGGAAGGTACATAGCTGTACACAACAAATACAATTTTTAATATAACGTAATTCTGACTACAAGTGATTTTTATAAAGGTTAAAGTCAGCTGAGCATAATCAACGATAAACACCAAGTGTACCTCCTACCCAAATGTGGCGGTGTGTCATTTTATTGATCGATCAAATAATTTTGATGCTGCCATCTTAAAGTTATGGATAGTCTGGTATTATAGGGACTGGAGGCGATCTGCAAGAGTAACTGGTGTCACTCCAAATACAAATGAAAATCTTATGTGCTTCAGTTATTGGACATATTTATTACATACCTTACTATAAATAGCAACACATTTTAGTAGAAAAACAATGATTATCAGTCCTGTTTCTAAATCCATAATCGGCACACTGTGCAATTATGGATTATGGAAAATCGGCACAGTAGCAACAGACTGTCCGCACGCGAAGACATCAATGTCATCAAGCAATACAAAGACGTCATATTAGCGCGCTATGGCTGAGGAGCGGACGTTGAAAACTGCAATTTCACGCCCAGTAAATAAACGTTTGAAGCTTTGAAATATATCATTAAAGTGAAAGACAAGTGAGAACAGTAACTTAACGTAAATTATTAATTTAATATAATGTATTTATTTGCCAAATAAGTGTGTGCATCTTATGCTACTTGTATGTTAATGTACACCGTTTTGTAAACATGTCGACGTATTTTGTCATAAAGGTTTGTTCATATTCTTCTTCTCCATTTATAGTAAGGTATGTAATAAAAAGGCAAATATAAGGCCGTGGTGTGTCTTTTGTCGATAATGGCACACCTGGTGCATGGCCCTCCGGCTAAAGCCCTTGGGCCATTATGGCACTAGGTGTGCCAATTATGGCACTAGGTGTGCCATTATCGACAAAAGGCACAACACAGCCGTATATTAACCTCTAAGTAATGACACTTTATGGGGTAAGCTGCTAAAGATGTGACTGAAGTTTCATGAACATAAGTCAAATACTTTCTAAGGTATGCTTTTCAAGTTGTGGTCAGTTATGAGCTTGGTTAGGCTGCAGGTTGAAGTTTTATGAAAAGGGACATAACTCTGTCAAAATGAAAGTCATAGTTATTGGACATGTTTAATGACATTCCTTGAAGTAAGATGAAGATGTTTGTGTAGTTTTTAAGAATATGTCAAATATTTTTCAAGTTATGTGTGACGGATGATGGACGACAACGATGTAAAGCATCATCTGAATTAATATTAATGATTTATATAACAGAAACTAGCCATGATGTCTAATTTTCCAGGCCAACTATTTCATTAACAATAATGAAATCAGACCTATTATGAGGTTTGCTTATTGGGATTTACATCCATAACTCTTCCAGATCCCCTCCAGTCCCTTTATCATTTTTTACGTAAAACAGCCTATTAAATCATTTTAGAATTATTTCATTTTTAGAATTTTGTGATTCTTGGTTTCAAGAAACTCATTACTCAATGAGAGAAACAAACTGTTTCTCAAAGCACTTAAAAGGCTAATTCAGTTCTGAGAACACACTGAGTCGCATCATAATAGCATGACGGGATGTCATAATACCAGAGCGTGATGTCATGATAGAAACAACCAAATGAAAATATGAATGAAGCATTCTGATTGGTTCAGTGATAACAATGAAACCAGTTAATTTAAAGCTTATTACATTCTCAGAACACACTGAGGTTTTACTGGACATTGAGTAATGAGGTTCTTGAAACCCAGAAACACAAAAATGTAATAATAAAATAATTCTAAATTATTTATTAGACAGTTTTAAACCTAAAAGATGCAGCTTGCAAAATTATGTATTCTAATCCATTTGATCCAACTTGCTTTATCAGTCATGCACAATTGTAGGCAACTATTTCATGATCATCTGAAGCCTAAATTAAAATAAGACACAAAACTGCAATCAACTTCATGCAATATATAAGCATAATCCCAAAACTGAACACAACCATCATGGCTATTATGGAGAATACTGATACAATACAAGTTGGCAACCGGAGCCTTTGTATCATTACCAAATTGGACAGAATACAGTAACAACATTTTTCAAATGCATCATACTTTACTGTGTTTGATGACAAAGATGGCATAGAAAGTCAACAATTATTGGATATTCTAACTCACTTGACAAAAATCCTGCAATCTGATTGGTTGACGTTCAAAAATTGTAGGGGAAGCTCCCATTTAAATCCTAAAAGAATATTCACATAGTCTCCAAATACTGAAACAAGAGGCCCAAGAGGGTCTGTATCGCTGTACTGGCTCTACGAATTTGGTGGAATTCAAGTGAAAAACAAAGCTTCCAAGCCCTAAACAAGATAGCCCTGAATCGCTCACAATATCTTCGTTTAATTGAATTGAATTGAATTGGATTTTATAGTCGCACCAACAGCTAAGGTCATATGGCGACTTTCCAGCTTCCACTGGTGGAGGAAGACCCCAGGTGCCCCTCCGGGCAATTTTCGTGCACCTGCGGGCACCTGGGTAGAACCACCGACGTTCCGCAAGCCAGCTGGATAGCTTCCTCACATAAAGATTCCTACGCCCCTGAGGGATCGATCCTACAGCGGTGAGGGGCAAGTGATTGCAAGTCAGAGACACTAACCACTCGGCCACGGACGCCCCATCTTCGTTTAAGCTGAAGAAATTGTCGAATTCCGGCACAAGCCTTAAAGTATTCCGGCCCAGTAAGAGTATATATGGTTATAAAGTGAGGATCTCAGCAGTTTCCCAGTTATGACTCAAGGGGTGGGGATGGACCCTGGGGCCAATGCTGTTTGGGTGGTTGTATGTGAATGATCCATGAGAGGGGTAACCAGAGGAATTCAAGTATGTTTTACTTTCTTTAAAAACAATGGCAAATAAATGATATAACAGTATCTTGCATGAGAGGGGTTCAATCCAGGAAATTTAAGCATAGTCTTTGAAGACAGAGAAATCTACATTATATGACAGCACCATGCATGAGAAAAATGGTGTACCTGAAAGATCAAATATAAAGGTCACGTGCCTGTTAGATCACATCTAAATCAAGGTCCTTTTATTTAATAGTTCACGTGAATATAATTTGTATAGGCATCACATGGATTTATGGGAATTCGACTTAATTTAACGAAAGTATGCTTACTTGAAACTGGAACTATCAATGAAGGTGATGAATACCCCCGCTTTTTTGATACAGCTGATGAGGATGGGCAAAATTAAGAAAAATATATGTCTAAAATATTTCTTACCCATTCTGTTTGGGAAATGCAAGTATTAATAAAAATGTGTTACGCGGCGTGACATGACAGCAAGAAAATGTGACGGGACAAAAATGTGTTGCGCGACAGAACAAAAAACGTGTTTTTAGGACAGCGTGATTCCTATATAACCCCAATTTCACTAAAAGCGGGGTTATGATAAAAAAGATATTCTCTGAATAAAGCAAGGACATGCATGCAGTTTAGGTTACATCTAAACAGTCTCACGGCTTTCCTCTTGAATTAACAGGAAACTAACATATGAACAGACGTTTACGGATTTATGCAGCGACTCCTCTTACCGTATACTTCTGTTCCTGGATCGAGGAACCAGCTCCCTGTAGTATAGTTCATGCAGAATAAAGTGAGGCACTAACATCATGGATATTGGGAAATAAATCAGATTTAGAACAAGAGGTCAATGACCTTGAAGCGCTTTAGAACAAGAGGTCAATGACCTTGAAGCACTTTAGAACAAGAGGGCAATGACCTTGAAGCGCTTTATTGATATTTTTTTGACAGCTAGGTCAGCCACGGGGACCATTTTTTTTAAATGATACATAAAATTAGAGAAAAATTAAATCTGAATAAGGCAGTTGCATTTTATCCAGAAAGCAAACACCTGTTGGTCTAAGCCGAATAGGTTGGGTCAAAGTTGCACACTAATATATTCAGGGGAAAATTCTGTTATATATTTTATTATTATTTAATATTGATTTTATCTTAAAAACTTTATATAGCATTTAAAAAGTTATACAAATAAGGGATTGTGAATCCTGCATGTCATACCAAATGTAATGTTAAGACATTTAATAGTTACTAGTAAATAATGTGTTAACATATTTGTTTCACCATTGAAAATACCATAATGTATAACCTCCCTTTAATAAAAAGTTAGATCAGATTACAATTCTTATAAAAGAAACATAGCAATCATAGAAAAATAGTTAATAAACCCACACCCAGTCTTTAATGCAATATTTCTGTAAGTTTTATGGGAAATTGGTCAAGTTGTTTCAGAGAAATGTTTTTACTATATGCAAAAAAAGATGGTAGTTGACAGCCATGCTAAAGTACAATCAATATATATTTTATTTAGGACCAACTACATGTACAAATCATTTTGGCCAAGTTTCCAAGAATACCACTTAATATCACTTACTGTTTTAGAGGAAAAGTTATTAATGTATTTGTCATGTTTTGCTATATGACCCAATGTAAACAAAGATGGCCACTGGCAGCCATGTTTACATCAAATCAGTATGTATTTTGTTCAGGATGAAAAACATGTCATACCAGTCATTGTGGTAAATACAGAGACAGTTAAAAATGTCAAATGGATGTCGTCCTATTTATAACATATTTATGCATCTCTCTGGTAAAAATTAAATCAGGAAGGAATGTTTTATATGTGCAGTTTTTACTTCAAAGAATGTATACATTTTGTAAGAGATTTGTAAAAGACCGAAACACAACAACAGTATTTACAATATGTACAATAGTCAACGTTCCTTAATGGGAACAAATGCTTAATCAAAAGCTATATAGGACAAAAAACATCATCAAATACCACTTCAGAGGTGGGCTGCATGCCTTATAATATTAAGAATGAATATATAGGTCTAAGAGAAACTTGCAATAAAATCAAAACATGTTATTGTCCAAAACAAACAAATTAGGGGTTTAGGTGTACACTATGGATGCCATAAAAAGGATAACCTTTGAGTTTTCTGAATGTATAGTTTAGTGTTAAAAAGCTCAAATCAGCACTTTGCACGTGAAAAATTGAGAGAGGAGTTGACAGGTATACGTGTTTAGCAAAGATATACAACACAAGCCCGTGCTTCCATGACTGACTAAGACTCATACTGTTGTGGCCTGTACTTGCATTGACAGGGTCACCAAAAGGTTCTGCAGATTATTTTATTCGGGGGAAAAAAACAATAATAAGGAAATGACAGGTCCATCAGATTGGAAAGCCAATGACATAACTGCATTTCTTCCCTTGACAGCAAGTGTTACTAGAATTTGACGAGTATATCCTATAATAAAACAAGTTGAAACGTAAAGCTTTATATTCCGAATTGTATATTCATTGACCCTGAACAAAATTACTGGGGCCATATCTGAATGTGTCATACTACATACCGAGCGTTTCGTTAATCTGTGTGAATAATGGTCACACAGGCTTGCATTCATATTATACATGTACTGAGCAACCAGAGTTCACAGGTGCAACACTGCAAATACGTACCACTTCTGAACAAACTTCCCAAAATACCGTATGACATGTCCATCTCGTGTGTCACTTTCTGAAAGAGCAAATAACACTACATAAATATGGGATGTATACAACACAACGACTTCTATGTCAGGTGTCACTTGTTAAAATAATTGCAATACTTTAATATGGGCTGTATAAACAATGCTTTCTTTGCAATGAAACCGAGTTTTATTTAGGTGTCCCTTTAAAACCACAATAATAGTAACATCATAACATATGTCCCTTTAAGACCACAGCAAATGCTATTATTGCATTACTAAAACAGTCATGTTCCCTTTAAGAACACAGCAATAATAGCACATTAGGACCACATCAATAATAGCATATGTCCCATTAAGACCACAGCAATAATAGCGCGTGTCCCTAAGACCACAGCAATAACAGCATTTGTCCCTTTAAGACCACAGCAATAATAGCATATGTCCCTAAGACCACATCAATAATAGCATGTGTCCCTTTAAAACCACAGCAATAACAGCATTTGTCCCTTTAAGACCACAGCAATAATAGCATGTGTCCCTAAGACCACAGCAATAATAGCATTTGTCCCTTTAAGACCACAACAATAATAGCATTAGCCCCTTTTAAGACCACAGCAATAACAGCATTTGTCCCTTTAAGACCACAGCAATAATAGCACATGTCCCTTTAAGACCATGGCAATAACAGCATTTTTCCACAATAATAGTGTTTGTTCCTTTAGGACCATAGCAATAATAGCGTTTGTTCCTTTAAGACCATAGCAATAATAGTGTTTGTTCCTTTAAGACCACAGCAATAATAGCATTTGTCCACAATAATAGTGTTTGTTCCTTTAAGACCATAGCAATAATAGTGTTTGTTCCTTTAAGACCACAGCAATAATAGTGTTTGTTCCTTTAAGACCACAGCAATAATAGCATTTGTCCACAATAATAGTGTTTGTTCCTTTAAGACCACAGCAATAATAGCATTTGTCCACAATAATAGTGTTTGTTCCTTTAAGACCATAGCAATAATAGTGTTTGTTCCTTTACGACCATAGCAATAATAGTGTTTGTTCCTTTAAGACCACAGCAATAATAGGGTCTGTTCCTTTAAGACCGCAGCAATAATCATACATGTCCTCTTATGACCACAGTAATAATAGCATGTCCCTTTAAGACCGGTTTGAATTCCACTGGGAGCTCAACTTGTGAGGAAGTGTCGATTCTTACGGCTGGCTGGAGGTGTAAAGTACTGGTTCTACCCAACAAAAGGGGGTGGTCTGCCTCCACCACAAAAATATTGATCGTCATATAATTATAGCCTTACATGTGTTGAAAATGACGAACAAACATAATCTCAAATTTCAAGACCAAACTTAGTAGCTAGGAACCTTCTTATATCAAAATGAATTGGTGACAATACGAGATATGTCGCCCACCTTGATTGTTTGCTGTATTGGACTTATGTCTGGACCCTTCTCACACGTGCTGTCTAGGTTTCTGTGAAAGAAAAAATAATGTTTGTTTTTTTAATAATCAGAACTTATCATACCCAAAAATTTATGTCTTCTGTGTTTAATATGATGTATAATTTTGGGGCATGCAGGAAGGATTCTGTATTTTTTAGCTACCAGACAGAAATAGAAAAAGCTGCAAGCTGTTTACACTGCAAATATAAATAATATAGCAAATACTCCAATAACATAAATGTTGAAAATATCTCCATATTGCATTAACTTATAATGTACCCTAATGCTGCAATGCTTTAAAGGGGCAATTGGCAATCTTGAGGTGTGTTCACGTATCAAACGGGTGATCAGCTTCGAGCGTTTGGCTAAGGTGAACTAAAAAGGTCATTATTTTGCCCCCTTGATGAAAATGGTGTTTTAGAAAGAGTGGAGAGCCATTACTGCACATATCTGCCTGGTAATCCAACACCAGCTGGTGTATAGTTGGTAGGATGTATCGTTGAGGGGGCAAGAGGGGATGGTGTGAATGGGTGGGCATCATACCTGTACATTTCTCCTATCTGGCTTATAGTGAGCAGGAAGTATCGGTTAGGGGGCAAGAGGGCATGGGATGAAAGGATGGGCATCTTACCTTTACATCTCCCTTATCTAGCAAAATATTAGCAGGTAAGGAATGAGGGGGATGGAGTCAAGGGGATAACATCATGCCTGTACAATTTTCCTATCTGGTACATAGTTGGCAGATTGTATCAGTGAGGGGATGAGGAAGGATGGGCTGAAGGGTGGGCATTATACAGATACATTTCTCCTATCTGGCGAAAGGTTAGCAGGTTAAGCGAGTGAGCGGGAATGGGCCGAGGGATGAACATCATACCTGTACATCTCTCCTATCTGGTAGTCCAACTGCTCTAAGCTAGTGTATAACTGACTCTTCTCCGTCCACACCATCAACTCCTGTGCCAGTTCTGGCACCACCAGGAATGTCCGCCAGCCTTTCAACTTCTTCGACTTCAAAATGTCGCCAAAAATGTGGTCCCCTATGTACAAAACCTCCTTGTCTAATGAGCCCATGATTTCAGAGAACACCTCGACAGAACCTAAAATGGGGTGTGAATCAATAACATTGGAACAAGCAGTATTATCAGCATTATAACATTTCTGAAACTAGGATCACAACAAATATTTTGAAACATGTAATTTTCATAACTGCAGATAGACCTGTGATTTTTATTTTGATTCTAGTGGCGACAAAGGATCCAACACTTTATTCCAGGTGTGGTCACTTCTCAGGGTTTTCCAACACGCTCCTTTCCAGTCTCTATAACAGTAAATAATGCACATTTGAAATCTGACGTGGTTTCACGTGCTACAATTACCTCAACACGGCAACAAAATTCTCCTATGTGGTGTCACGTGCCAAACTTATCTCATCATGGTAACATGCTCCTCCTTTCATGTAGTTTCACGTGCCAAACTTACCTCATCATAGTAACATGATGCTCCTTTCATGTGGTTTCACGTGCCAAACTTACCTCATCATGATAACACAATCTCATTCTATGCTGTGTCACGTGCCAAAATTACTTCAATGCGGTAACATGATGCTCTTTCCATGTAGTGTCAAATGCCAGACTTATCATGGTAACCTGATGCTCCTGTCACATGCCAAACTTACCTCAACATGGTAATGATGCTCCTTCCACGTGGTGTCACGTGCCAAACTTACCTCAACACAATAACATGATGCTCCTTCCTCTTTCCACATGGTGTCACGTGCCAAAATTACCTCAACATGGTAACATGATGCTCCTTCCATGTGGTATCACAGGCCGAACTTACCTCATCATGGTAACATAATGCTCCTTCCAAGTGGTGTCACGCGCCGAACTTACCTGATGCTCTTTTCATGTTTCACGTGCCAAACTTACTTCATCATGGTAACATGATGCCCCTTCCATGTGGTGTCACCTGCCAAAATTACCTCAATACTACAGTAACATGATGTTCCTTCAATGTGGTGTCATGTGCCAAACTTACCTCCAGAGTATATATGTCCAGAGCGTATTTCTCCCGTGTGTGTCCCCAACTTTAAGGCCCCAGTTTCCTGAAAATATTAAAGTTAACAACTGGGTCCAGTACAAACTTATATAATAATATAACGAAACTCATTAGGCCAAAACAAAAATTGGTATTAAGAAGGTAATTTTGTTTTTGAAATCCTTTATTTATAATGTTTGTTAAATGAAGAACAAATTTCCTGAACATCATATAGTGGTTTCACTGATTATGCAATGTGACACATCTAAAACAATGACAAACGTAAATCTGTCAATGGGACACAGATGCCCCACTCTGCATTTTGGACCCCACTCTGCATTTTGGACAGTAATATAGCAGCATTATTGAAGAAATTGTTTTAAATTTGTTTTTAGTAAAGCAAGCAATGTAACAGATGACAGAATGAAGAATGTAGAGCTATGGGTGACTAAGAAACTGGCATAATAAAACTCAGAATCAACTAGAACTATCACTGAAGGTGATGAATATCCCCGCTTAAATTCTAAATCAAATTAGAAGGGTTTTCCATGGAACACTTGTGTCACCAGCCTTATTTCAGCAAGTACAATCAAACTATAAAGTTTGAAGACAGGGGGTGCAATCCTTCAGGAGTTTTTTTTTAAATTGTTAAAGTTTATAAAAAGGGGCAAACATCTGCACTGGATAACTGATACGGAGGAACTGTGTAAAGTCTCATGACCATAGGTCAATATTTTGTCAAGTTATGAGCTAGGTTAGATTGCAGGTTAAAGTTTTATGAAAAAAGGCATAACTCTACCAAAATGATTCAGAGTTATTGGACATATGTGTGTGAAGTTACATGAACATAGGTCAAATAGTTTTCAAGTTATGGCCTGTTATGAGCTAACCAGGCTGTATGTTTAAAGTTTTATGAAAAGGAGCATAACTCGGCTGAAATTAAAGTCAGAGTTATTGGTTATGGCCGTTATGAGCCTGGTTAGGTTGCAGGTTAAAGTTTTAAAGGGGACATAACTCTGTCAAAATGAAAGTCAGAGTTATTGGACATGTGTAACAGCATTCCTTGGGTTAAGATGAAGATGTGTGTAAAGTTGCATGACATATGTCAAATACTTTTCAAGTTATGGCCAAGTGATGACAACAGACGAACAAGTGATCCCTAAGTGTCTGCTATGCAGGCGACACAACAAAGGGCCATAATTCTGTAATAAATGTTTGAGATATGCAAGTATTAAAAATGTGTTATGGGACTCGATGTGGCGGGACGCCATGGGACAAAAATGTGTTACATTACGGCGACAGGATTCCTATATAGCCCCACTTCACTTTGTGACAGCACAGGTATAATGAAGTGTAAAAGTAGGTCAAGGTTGATGCCAGTGGCCTACATGTGGTCAAATTGTATGGTATTCACCTAATTGCCTCTGTGTATGAGGTCTGAAGACCGCTGGGTATTGGTGAACTAAAATCAGAGCTAATGAACAGCCATTACCAGGATCAAATAGAACTATCACTGAAGGTGATGAATTCCCCCGCTTTGAAAACGTCTGAAGCGACAGACACATGAAGTTCATTATACAATATTAGAGAAAATTCGAAATCAAACAAAGGGCCGTATTCTGTAATTATTTAGGCAATGAACAATGTGTGATGTAGAGGGAGCATAAGGTCATCAGTTTTTATGAGAAAAATGTGTTACGGGACATTATACAAAGGGCTGTAATTCTGTAATAAATCAACAATGTGTGATGCAGAGGGACATGAGGTCATCAGTTGTTATGTGTATATGAAGTTTAGGTATAATCCATTGACAACTGAGAAAAGTAACGCAGTTACGGAGAGCGTCATTCCTATATAGCCCCCACTTTAAACAAGAGGTCAATGACCTTGAAGCTATACTGATTGATTTTGATTTCAGGAAGTAGTCGCTACAGACTTGTTTTTTGAAAATCTATTTTTAACTGTGGCGGCCATCTTGAATTTCCAGCCGACCTGAAATTTTGCTAGGATCAATTAGACATTAAGAGCAACATTCCTGTGAAGTTTCATGAAAATCCGTCAAGTAGTTTCAGAGGAGTAGTCGCTACAAGTTTTCATTATATAACTCTATGTAAACAAAGATGGCCGTCGGCAGCCATGTTTAATGTCAAATCAAAACGATTTTCGACAAAGACCAACATCATGTCATACTGATCATTTTAGAAAAAGTCCCATATCAATATCTCTTATTGTTTTGAAGAAGTAGTCGCTACAAACTTATTTATTTTAAATCTATTTTTAGCTGTGGTGGCCATCTTGAATTTCCGGCCGACCTGAAATTTTGCTAGGATCAACTAGACATCAAGAGCAACATTCCTGTGAAGTTTCATGAACATCCTTCAAGTAGTTTCAGAGGAGTAGTCGCTACAAGTTTTTACTATATAACTCTATGTAACCAAAGATGGCCACTGGCAGCCATGTTTAACATCGAATCAAAATAATTTTCCATAAGGATCAACATCATGTCATGCTGATCATTTTAGAAAAAGTCCCATATCAATATCACTTATAGTTTTCAAGAAGTAGTCGCTACAAACTTATTTTTTAATAATCTATTTTTAGCTGTGATGGCCATCTCGAATTTCTGGCCGACCTGAATTTTTTCTAGGATCAATTAGACATCAAGAGCAACATTCCTGTAAAGTTTCATGACAATCCGCCTAGTTGTTTCAGAGGAGTAGTCGCTACAAGTTTTTACTATATAACTCTATGTAAACAAAGATGGCCGTTAACGTTGAATCAAAACGATTTTTGACAAGGATCAACATCATGTCATGCTGATCATTTTAGAAAAAGTCCCATATCAATATCACTTATAGTTTTCAAGAAGTAGTCGCTACAAACTTGTATTTTAAAACTCTATTTTTAGCTTTGGCGGCCATCTTGGATTTCACATCAACATGAATTTTTGCTAGGATCAACTAGACTTGATGGGCAACATTTCTGTAAAGTTTCATGAATATCCATACAGTAGTTTCAGAGAAGTTGTCGCTACAAATAAAAGTTTATGGACAGACGGCCAGACGGACAGACGGACGGACGACGGACGCCGCACCACGGCATAAGCTCTGCTGATCTCTGATCAGTCGAACTAAAAACACTTCCCTTTGTGAAGTAGGGATATAATGAATATTTACCCTGTCTACTTGACGTAGAATGGTCCCAGCACCAAAGAACAAAGGCTTCTTTGCATCACATACAATATAATCAAAGTAGCTGACCCAGTCTCGTTGTGGTTCATCCTATAAATAGAACAAGATTAAGATGTTCTTTCATACAACAAGATTAAGATGTTCTACTTGCTAGAATAGAATAAGATTTTTTCTTGCATACCTGATAAGGCTATACACGTTTTACATGGGGGATGGAAAGTCTAATTTTATGGGTGAAGATAAAATTCACGCGCGCACTAACATCCGGTATGTAGGAAAACATGCAAAACGTTAGTACCTGGAGGCGTCAATGCACTGCATGTCTCTGATATGCAAGAAAAAGAATCTATCACGGGTATTTGGTTCAGATAGGGAATTCCAACCCTCGGTATAAGAGTTTTAATCGGAACCACCGCAGAGCCTCGGTTCCGATAAAAACACTTATACCTCGGGTTGGAATTCCCTATCTTCACCGGATACCCATGAAAGATTCTACGTATAGAACATGTTTTTTATGGAACGATGCTATATTGTCTTTCCGTATAGAACATGTTTTTATAAGGAACGATGCTATATTGTCTTTCTGGGAATAGAATATAAGAATCTTTCATCGGTATACAGTGAAGATATGGGACTTCCAACACGAGGTATAATTGTTTTTATCGGAACAGAGGCTCTACAGTCATACTGAAGGTTGGAATTTCCCTACGAATAACTGATTCTTTTTCTTGCATATAATTTACGTTCTGCACATTGAGGTCGCCAAATACTGACATTTTTCATGTTTACACAATGATGTCAGGCAACTAATTATTGATATCAGCGTGCAACTTTTCTTCTCCCATGTGTAAGATCAGGCTTTCCATCACCCATGTAAAATGCAGATACCTACCTGGTATACAAGAACATATTTTTTTATCGAACAATATTTTGTCTTTCTATTAATAGATTTAAAAAATATAAATATTGTGGATAAAGATTACTAGAAATAATTTTTAGCAATAGCTTATCTGCTGGTTCATTCCATCATACATTTGTGCATGCCTTCAGTTATGAGTGTACACTTATTGACGATTAAATTGAAAAATAATGTCATTACAGTAAACTCACCTTCGATGGATAATCCATCAAGTACTTCATTATGGTCTGAAAAATAACGTGAAGAAAGTAAAACAGGGAATTCTTGTATACTTTAAACTTTTACTTCATCAAGAAATGTCAGAACTGATATGAATGTCCCTGGATAGCCCTTATTGTGGTCTAAATTTCTATGTATAAATTTTTAAGTTATGTGTGTGACACGAAACGTCAATAACAAACGGACGGATGAACAAACCTTGACCTTGAACCTGGAAATTGTATGTGCCACACCTTCTCATTATGTGCATAATATATCCATGAAGTTTTTTTGAAGACATTTCGTTAAATGATATTGAAGTTATGGCAGAGAAACAAATATGTTACAAACGGACAAACTGTTTCATTACTATATTACCAGATCATCGAGATCAAGGGCATAACACTTTATGATGTAACAAGAGGGCCAAGAAGCCCCGAAGAGCCTCTACTAAAACATCATCAGAGAATAATACTTTTCTGTCTAATTCACTTGATGTTCATCATTAATTTCCCTTTTTCTTAAAGGGACTGGAGGCGATCTGGAAACATTATGGGTGTCATTCCAAATACGAATACAGCCATCCTAATGTGTTTCAGAATCATATTTAACCTGCATGTGCACTGACTTAGGACACATTATCCGTAAGATTTAATTATTGTTAATTGGACTTGAAAACTAGATGACTCGTTTGTTAAATAAATCATTGTATGTGATGTTTTAAGGCGTTTATAAATTACACTTTAATGTAATTATATGTACAACTGCGAGCAATATAATCTCTGTTTATATTAATATTTAGGATTTAGAAACATAACAAAGACCAATTATTTTCATTAACAATAATTATACGTAATGTAACATGCATCATATGAAACTGAAGCACATTATGAATATTTTCATTTGTATTTAGACTGACACCAACTACTCTTCTAGATCGCCTCCAGTTCCTTTAAAATGTTTCCCCAAAACTTCAAGACTTGTAATTTAGTGTGCGGTACACTATGACTATTGATGATACTCACTCTTAACCAACATCTCACAGAAACAAACCTTAAAACACAATTTGGTGACGGTTAAAAGCTGTTCACTGATGTATTTTGTGTAAACAAACTAACATTCCCTTTACATACTTAACCCTTAACCCACTAAGCACGACTATAATAGCCTTTGCGTCCATAGTAAACCCAGATCAGCCTGCAAGTAACTCGCAGGCTGATCAAGTAACTCGCAGGCTTATCAAGTAACTCGCAGGCTGATCAAGTAACTCACAGGCTGATCAAGTAACTCGCAGGCTTATCAAGTAACTCGCAGGCTGATCAAGTAACTCACAGGCTGATCAAGTAACTCGCAGGCTGATCAAGTAACTCGCAGGCTGATCTAGTAACTCGCAGGCTTATCAAGTAACTCGCAGGCTGATCAAGTAACTCACAGGCTGATCAAGTAACTCGCAGGCTGATCAAGTAACTCGCAGGCTGATCAAGTAACTCGCAGGCTGATCAAGTAACTCGCAGGCTGATCAAGACCTTAGCTGCTGGTGCGACTATAAAATCCAATTCAAGTTGTGTAAACAACATGAATGTTCAATGTCTTCACTTGAATCTTGTACATACTATAAAGTTTTAGCAAAATCATAAGTTTCCTGTGAAGACATATTGCCGGTGTATAAATATTACACGTTACATCTTCGTTATGTCATTGTATAATATTCACAGAGATGTCTTTATGACATTTAATAAATGAAGATTGCTTACATTTGTATAAACATAATCACTGTTTGTTGCCAAAAACACTTTGGAACCATGACGACGAATTCTGAAAATAGAAACAAAATGGATGTTCAGTAAAATGAGCATCTTTATTTAAATATATTTTTAAGGTTGGGTAGTCAGAGTACAAAGCCTCTCTGACTGACACATTTACAAGCGTATGTGTGTGTTTTCAGTCCCAAGATTTAAGATTACCAGTTGAGGGCACAATAGCGTATGGAGAGTTGAGGTTGCTGAGTGAGGCAGTATCTGTGGTGATCTGCGATGGATGTTTTCAGTTAATGTGTCCGTTCTGTTAGTCAACTATCACGTCAGGTCTGCAGTTTGACATGGGGATTGGTGAGCCATGTCGTCTGCCTGGAAACTACATCCACTAGCCTATGTGTTGATGTTGAGAACCTTTCTCTCGACTAGTTAAGAGTCACGCCATTAATGGTTCAGGTATGTTCACAAACAATTGCCTAGCTAACAACGCAAGGCTAGATATTCTGGCTTGTCACTGATATAAGCTCCCTTACGCAGCATACTTGTGAAAGCAAATATTCAAGCACACAGATAATGTCATATTTAATATACGACTGATTATTACGATTATAGAGGTTAGTCAGGAAAGATGTACATGAAGCATTAAAGTAGCTTTCCTGCCAACAACAGTCAACGTTTACAACATATGTACACCGTTCCTAAACCTACTGACAATGAGGTATATATATAACTTACATATTTTGAGAATCCAAACTCAATAGACACAATATAAACGGCTTTGTCAAGCTGGGCCAAACCCCAAAACTGGAGCGTCAAATTACCAACTCATAAATAGAGGATCTTAAACGAGTTCCCATTTCATATAAGATTTACGAAACGAGTTATGAATTATTTTAATTTTAACAAGCCTTTTGGCGAGTCAAAATTAAAAATAATTCATAACGAGTTTCATAAATCTTATATGGAATGGGAACGAGTTTAAGATCCTTTTTATCACATAACATTGCAATCAAATTAGTAAAAATTAATTCAGATGGACATAGAACCGCCACGACGTCAGACACACTTTAGCGACAAAACGTCATAAAATATGTGACGTCGTAACGTTGCGTCTCACACATATCGTTGCGTATAAAAGAGTTCGTGTTTTACCTCTTTACAGAATAGCAGTTTACGCCAACTTTTTAACAAACCAACAACAATGTTTTGTATAATGTGCATTGTTATTATAAGCTGTCACAAATAATAAGTTTACGACTCAGATCTGGGTGAATTTGTAATAATTAAAATAGTTTCAGTTAATAAACTTGCGTTTTTTTTACAGGTTTAACTCAACCAATCAATATCGTTCCAGGTTGTATTACACGTGTGTCATACAATAGAAAATTAAATGTTAGACACTGCTAACAAGGGACGTTATGTGATAATTAATTTTACGCATATTCAATCACAGGTATTGTAAGAATCTTTTAATAAACCTGTACTTTAAATCAGCAAATATACCTTAATATATGAACTGAACACCTGAATAGAGTTTTGATAAACAGGTTTGTGTTGTAACTTTGTCGTTTTTAGGCAGGATAGTTACTTTAATGACAATGTAAATATTTATCGCTTAATTATTAGCTGTACATCGAAATTAAACATTTATTTATCAGCCTAAAATAAAGGGCTGACCAATCATATTATATTAAAAATATTTTATTTTTCATTTCATTATATGGAACATAATACTGGCCAATATCCATCTTAGTTACTTTCCTTTCTTTTTCTCATCCTGAATCAGAATGTGTATCCATGAGTCACAGATGCCCCAATGCTGCGGCAGTAATGCTTTTTTTTTTTTTTAAGCCATGAAATATTTTGAGAAAATCAATGCCTACAGATCATTCACATGCCGAATCATAAGAACCAATCAGACTGCCGACGTAACAATTGTTATATTTATGGTGCAACAAATCCAGAAGTGAATACTTACTCGAATCAAAAGTTTTGTTTACAAATGTTTGCAGTGAAACCGATCAAAATGCCACGTGGTTTCGGCACCCTGTAATCAATTGCCTTTCAGTTGGTTAGGGTGTCATCTACTATTTGTCTACTGACCTGAAGGTTTAGTGTTCCAGTCACATATTAGGCAACCTTTTTTAAAATAATATTATGTTAAAACAAGAGTCCCTCTTTCGGGTTGTGGATGCTTTACTTGCAAACAATGGCTCTTATAACAGGTGAGGGGTGGGTGGTGGGTTCTTCTCAAATCTGGCTGATTATTGAGCTGGTTCAAGCTTTTAATGATATAAACACTCTGACCAAGTTCCATAAAGTTCAGATGAAAAATGAACTGCCTAGAGAAAATATAGCATTTTTCAATTAATCAATCTGTAACACCTCACAACATGCCTCTACTGCCAATGTGGTAAGCTGTAGCTGCCTCTGCTGACAATGGAAAATGGATGGATGGAGAGATGGATGGAAGGACAACAACCCTATATATATATATGTATGACGTCATTGCCATAAACATTGTCCCTAAATTTGAGGTCAATACATGCAAGTGTTCTTGTTTAAATGATCAGAAAGTAATCATTTCGCCCGTATGCCAGCCCTGTGTGAAAATATAATACAACGCTGTTTTTTAATCCGGCGTATAAAAAAGGGTTAGAATTGAGATTGTGTTGCAATTTACCATTTACGGAGTCAATGCAGGTATGTTATAGTAAAATAAGCGATCAAGAAAATCACCATCTATCTCTAAAAACTGTATACTACAACACAGTTATCTCAAACTTGGCAAGGTTTCTTCTACTCTTTTCAGGATATAAATAAACCAACATACCTGTCCAGCAACACCGGCAGTCGTGAGTCTTTGATGACATACCTCTCTACATTCTTCATTGTTTCTCGTTTTAACGCACCCTGTCAAAAGAAATTAATACGCTAATGTGAGGTTCGAGAAAGGAAAAGTTAAAATGCATAAACGGTAAGACACGTGATACTAATGCTGTTCAGATTGTATAAAATTGTATCATAAAATTGGTAGTGTAATTAAGCCACGACATAAATATCATAAGATCTTCTATTAATTCTCATGGGGTGTGATTTTTTTCTATATGCAACCTTTGAAGGAACTGCATCAATGGTAAGGACAGATATTTGAATCATGTTTTTATTAATATGTGTATATACATTCATTTTTTAACGCATTTTATTTATTCATTATATCACAGGTATTAAGACAGATTATCACAAGAGGACATGAGAACACTCTAACGTGGCTTTTATAACAATATTGGAAGTGACATATGTATTCTGTCAAATTGATGAGAAATAACACAGTATCAAACTAACTAATCAAGTTTGGTGAAAATCCACAAGTTTACTGAAGTATCACATTCACATCCTAAAATTCTCTTCTTTCAACAAAAGCATGCTCTTATAATAATGCTGAGTGTCAAACTCATCTGAGATATTATTGAAACAAACCTTAAAATTAAGTTTAGTGAAAATCGGAAACCAATTATTATCGTAGAAACAAGCTCAGATTTGATTAATTTTCTATAATAATTGTCTATAATCAAGTGCACAAACTCCAAAATCAAAGGCACTAACTCCAAAACACATGCATTGTTGACTTTTCTGAGACCTCATTAAAGAGACAAATGGGAATCTTGAGTTTTATACCAAGTTAAAATTAGCACCTCGTTTATTAATCCAGTATCATTTAAACCGGCTTACATATAATTAAAATAAAAATTTAGAATTTTCAATTTTCAGTTTTTTTTATACCATATTTTTAAACATATTAATGGTGCAATATATTCAGCTGTCAGTGATATGTAAAAAATATAAAATGCTTTGAACTATTCTACTAATTAATATTAATAATTGCAAATATGCAAGCTATGTAGAAAACCAACAGGGTGCTGCGAGTTTAAGACAAATCATGTTCCTTTAAATTAAACCTTGTGAAAATCAGAAGCCAATCACAAGCTGATTTATTTTTTATTTTTCAATAATCAAACAAAGTTTTATATCAAATTTGGTGAAAGTCGGAAACCATTTTACCAGTTATTGTATAAACAAGAATAACCAAGATGATGACAAAGCTACATCGCATCAAATCCTTTTATTTTTTTAATTGTATCCTGTATTATTATTAAATTAAGTTCAAAATTCTCTAGAGTTCTTTCTTTTTGTGTTTATTGTTTCAAATATAGTCATATTTTAATCAATAAAGGTTAATTGACCTACATCTTTGGCATGTACATAATCTGTGGCAGCGAGGACATCTTGATAAATGGAGGAATAGGTCATGGTTAGATCCCCACATTGCACACCCACTGGTTTTCTGTAAATAAATATTGAACAGATACAAAATTTAAAAATATATCAAATCCAGAGTAATATAAACAATTATGTTTAATTATCAACTACAGAACTGTATAAAAGAAACATATCAACATATTCTTAACTATTTATTATATATCTACAGTGTTATATACAGTTCAAGAAAATCACAAGTTAGCGATAAGTGTTTGTTGAAATTTCAGCAACATTTCACTGAAACTCTACATGATCGTTTGGATGATAGGGGTCACATAAATGTGGAAACTAAACAATTACAACATCAAAGTTACTGTAAGAACATGACTAGTTTGTTTTGATCACCTCATTCTGACAAGTCTACTTGTTTGTTTGAGGATAAAATGTTTAAAAGATGCGATCGCAAGGACTATGTAAACTAGAACAATCGCTGAAGGTGATGAATACCCCCGCTTAAATTTTAAGTCTAACAAATGGCCATTATAAATTCTGTAATAAATTAGGCAATCAACAATGGGTGATGTAGAGGGACATAAGATCATTAGTTGTTATGTGTATATGTCATATATGAAGTTTGGGAACAACCCATTCAAAACTGTTTGAGAAATGCAAGTAATGAAAATGTGTATGCGATGCGATGGGACAAAACGCGACGTGGCGAAAATGTGTTATGCGACGTGACATCCCAGACAACGTTATTCTTATACAGTCCCCACATCAGTTTCTGAAAGCTGGGGTATAACAAAAACGGTCACCGAAGATTTTTTAAAGTTTTGACCATATATGGTAATGGTGGCCATCTTGAATGTCACGCTGACCTAATTTTAATAAATTTAAAAAGCATTCATCTAAGGATCATACATGTGAAGTTTGGTCAAAATTGGCCAAGCGGTTTCTGAGAAGTCGTTTGAAGCAAAAGTTAACGACGACGGACGGACAGACAGACCATAGAGTGATCCCAATAGATCACCTTGAGCCTTTGGCTCAGGTGATCTTAAAATAATGGTATGAGATGTAATCTTACAATTCATATCCTGAATCGTTGCAGAACAGGTCCACAACCACTGCCAAAATGTACAAAACTGAAAAAGACAAAAATCAGACAAAGCTTAGTATGGTAAATATATTTCCAAGCACTTGCCATAAAAAGCCTGCAATTTGAATGGTTCAAAATATTGCCATTAAAAAAAAATCATGAACATTAAATGTTAGATATACCATTGCCATTGAACTAGAAGGGTGTTCCACGGAACACTTGTGTCACCTGCCGCATGTTTATTTCAGCAAGCAGAATCTAACTACAAAGTTTGAAGACAGAGGATGCAATCCTTCATGAATTATGCAGCATTTTGTTTTTAAAGTGTTAAAGTTTATGAAAAGGGGCATAAATCTGCATTTGATAATTGATAAGGAAGAACAGTGTAAAGTTTCATGATCATAGGTCAATATTTTGAGCTGCTTGCAGGTTAAAGTTTTATGAATAGGGGGCATAACTCAGCCAAAATGAAAGTCAGCGTTATTGGACATATGTGTGTGAAGTTTCATGAACATAGGTCAAATACTTTTCATGTTATGGCCAGTTATGAGCTAACCAGGCTGCAGATTAAAGTTTTATGAAAAGGGGCATAACTCTGCTGAAATGAAAGTCAGAGTTATTGGTCATGGGTAACAATATTCTGTGTGGTAAGATGAATATGTGCGTGAAGTTTCATGAACATAGGTCAAATACTTCTTAAGTTATGGCCAGTTATGAGCCTGGTTAGGTTGCAGGTTAAAGTTTTATGAAAGTGGGCTCAATTCTGTCAAAATGATAGTCGGAGTTATTGGACATGTGTAACAGCATTCCTTGGGTTGAGATGAACATGTGTGTAAAGTTTCATGAACATATGTCAAATACTTTTCAAGTTATGGCCAAGGTTAGTTTGCAGGTTAAAGAGCGACGGAAGACGACGGATGACAGAAGACGGACAACGTGATTCCTAAGTGTCTGCAAAGCTAAGAAGGTGACACAAAAACACAAAATTTCAATACAGTTAACCCTATAATAGACTGCTACACAGCGTTTAAATATAAACGACTGTAGAAGTCCGCCATTATGTTTACTTGCTTGTTTTATAGGCGTAGCCATTTTCACAGTTTATAGATATCCTGCCACCTTACTTCCTTTATGAAAGTGACGCGTCTGCATTATGTAAACAATATTGAGTGAAATCCCAATGCATGTATATCTTTTTATAGAACGTAGATCAGACGCTTGGCCACGATCGTGGTTGGAACGCGCTTTATCTAGCCGTAATTTACAGCAAAGAAATCGGTCTTTGACTGTCGCTTGTTTGAGTGAAACGGTACATGCGCAGTGAAGCAGTCTAACCCTATAACACATGAAGGTTTTCAAATGAGTGAGCAATTCCAGGGATAAGTTCATAATTATAACACCTGTAAACTCTTGACTTGCTTTTTTTTTTCACTTGAAAACTTCTGCTGTTTATTTAACAAAATCTTAATCGAAACCATTCATTTTAAAGGGACTGGTTGCAATTTGGATGCTGTTTTATGTCCCAGTTTTATTAATTTACAAATAATTTGCAATTTTAAAATACTGTAATTAAAGGGGCACATGACAATCTTGAAGTTTATATCAAGCATTAAATCAGTGTCTCGATTTATTAATCCAGTTCGGTGTTGACTATAAAACTGCTTGCATATAATTAAATAAAATGTTGAGTTTCTTTCTTTCATCTTATTCTACCATAGGTTTTAATACAATATTGGTGCAATATAATCACCAGTTTGATATGCAAAAGGAATTCGCTTTATAACATTCTTATAATTAATATTAATGATGAACACATGCAAGTTTTAAAGAAATCAAGATATCCGTGTGTACTTTAACAATGAATTATTCGCAAGTTACTGGTTTTTAGGACGTTATTAAAACAAGAGGCCCAAGTGGGCCTGTGAACGCTCTACTGGCTGTTATACCATTGATGAATCGAGTCGTACTACATGGTGTCTAGAGTGTACACAAGGTTTTTCAAGTATTTGACCTAGTGACCTAGTTTTTGACCCCATGGGACCCATTTTCGAACTTGACCAAAATATAATTAAGACAACATTTCGACAAAGTTTCATCAAGATCGGGTCAGAAATATGGCCTCTAGAGTGTACTAGTGACCTAGTTTTTGACCCTGTGTGACCCATTTTCGAACTTTAGCAAGCTATAATTGAGACAAATATTCTGACAAAATTGCATCAAGATCGGGTCAAAAATATGGCCTCTAGAGTGTACACACGGTTTTTCCAAAGTTTGACCTAGTGACCTAGTTTTTAACACCATGTGACCCATTTTTGAACTTGACCAAGATATAATTAAGACAAACATTTTGACAAAGAGTGTACACAAGGTTTTTCCAATATTTGACCTAGTGACCTAGTTTTTAACCCCATGTGACCCATTTTCAAACTTGACCAAGATATAATTAAGACAAACATTCTGACAAAGTTGCATCAAGCTCGGGTCAAAAATATGGCCTCTAGAGTGTACACAAGGTTTTTCCAATATTTGACCTAGTGACCTAGTTTTTAACTTCATGTGACCCATTTCCGAACTTGATCAAGATATAATTAAGATTAACAATTTGACAAAATTTCATCAAGATTGGGTAACAAATATGACCTCTAGAGTGTACACAAGTTTTTTCAAGTATTTGACCTAGTGACCTAGTTTTTGACCCCACATGACCCATTTTCAAACTTGACCAAGATATAATTAAGACAAACATTCTGACAAAGTTGCATCAAGCTCGGGTCAAAAATATGGCCTCTAGAGTGTACACAAGGTTTTTCCAAAGTTTGACCTAGTGACCTAGTTTTTAATACCATGTGACCCATTTTTGAACTTGACCAAGATATAATTAAGACAAACATTTTGACAAAGTTTCATCAAGATTGGGTCAGAAATACGGCTTCTAGAGTGTACACAAGGTTTTTCAAGTATTTGACCTAGTGACCTAGTTTTTAACCCCATGTGACCCATTTTCAAACTTGACCAAGATATAATTAAGACAAACATTCTGACAAAGTTGCATCAAGCTCGGGTCAAAAATATGGCCTCTAGAGTGTACACAAGGTTTTTCCAATATTTGACCTAGTGACCTAGTTTTTGACCCCACATTACCCATTTTCGAACTTGACCGAGATTTCATTGAGACAAACAATTAAGATAAACATTCTGACAAAGTTGCATCAAGCTCTGGTCAAAAATATGGCCTCTAGAGTGTACACAAGGTTTTTCCAATATTTGACCTAGTGACCTAGTTTTTAACTTCATGTGACCCATTTTCGAACTTGATCAAGATATAATTAAGATAAACAATTTGACAAAGTTTCATCAAGATTGGGTAACAAATATGACCTCTAGAGTGTACACAAGTTTTTTCAAGTATTTGACCTAGTGACCTAGTTTTTGACCCCACATGACCCAGTTTTGAACCTGACAGAGATTTCATTAAGACAAACATTCTGACAAAGTTTCATCAAGATCAGGTCAAAAATATGGCCTCTAGAGTGTACACACGGTTTTTCCAAAGTTTGACCTAGTGACCTAGTTTTTAAAACCATGTGACCCATTTTTGAACTTGACCAAGATATAATTAAGACAAACATTTTGACAAAGTTTCATGAAGATTAGGTCAGAAATACGGCTTCTAGAGTGTACACAAGGTTTTTCAAGTATTTGACCTAGTGACCTAGTTTTTAACCCCATGTGACCCATTTTCAAACTTGACCAAGATATAATTAAGACAAACATTCTGACAAAGTTGCATCAAGCTCGGGTCAAAAATATGGCCTTTAGAGTGTACACAAGGTTTTTCCAATATTTGACCTAGTGACCTAGTTTTTGACCCCACATGACCCATTTTCGAACTTGACCGAGATTTCATTGAGACAAACATTCTGACAAAGTTTCATGATGATTGCATCAGAAATGTGGCCTCTAGAGTGTACACAAGCAAAAGTTAACGGACGACGGACGACGGAAGACGGACAACACACCATCCCATATGCTCTGCTTGGCCAGTAGAGCTAAAAACAAATCTATATAAAATATATATATTTTTTGTTTTGATAAAAACAATGAATTGAATTGTGTATAAGTGGCACCAACAGCTAAGGTCATAGGGCGACTTTTCAGCTTCCATTGGTGCAGGATAACCCCTGGTGCCTGTCTGTGCAATTTTAGTGCATGGGCGGGCACCTGTGTATAACCATCAATCACTTAAAGACTCATGGTCCCATGAGGGCTTGCACCCACAGTGGTGAGGGGATGTGATTTCAAATCTGAGACTCTAACCACTCAGCCACTTACCACTCAGCCACAGTATGTTTATGTAATATATTCCTGCAAGCTGGTTGGTTGTCAAGTCTCAAATTGATAGTCAGTTTTCAATAACACCACCAAATGCAACCATTCAAATAGGGCCACTGCAAACATATACCGGTGTCTACCATCCGAGCAAATAAAAACAATTATAATATAATAGGGAGTTCCAAGATCCAAGAAACCTCGAAACTGGATTTCACTTTATTCTTTTTCTCTCTCTTGGAACTCTCACTAATGTAAACAATGATGTGTTAAAACAACAATTCAATCTAAAATAAAATTGAAGTCGCAAGAGTTGCACCCTTATATTGACCTTAGAATCTTTAACATTTTCATTAATTTTAATCTTTCAAGGTGGTCTCCGATCAGTTGCTGAATGTCTTGGCACAATTATCAGGCTAAACCCGATAAACCAACCCCGATTACAAATACTAATCATTTTTCTCGTATTAGCTGGTCAAAACAGATTTACAAATAATTATAAACGTTTCTAAGCATATAAATTCCAACGCATGTTTAGTCTGGATCATTGAAATGTTTACTGGATCATTCTGGCACGGGAGCATTTGTTGAGATTAGCAAAATTCAAAGTACTTTTATCTGAAACTTTTAAAAAATTATTATTTCATCCACGCCAAACGAAAACTAAACTGAATTGTTCTTTTTTCAAGTTGTAGTCTAAGCAGCCAACTACAAAAGATTTTATTTTAGAATTTCCGCGATTCATTGGAATACCAGGGTTCAATTTTTTGGGGGTCTGTTGAAGGCATGGATAGAATGTATCAGTGTGTGTGTAGGTTTGGTATATCATAAAATGTGGAGAACCTCCTTTTATGTCTCATTTGGTAAACTAGTAAAAAGCATTTAAATTCCACACGGCAATCTTGATTTGTTTAAAACTCACTGTGTTCCGTTAATTTTTCAAACATAATTTACATATTTGCAATCATTAATGTTAATTAATTAGAATAGTTCAAGCAAATTATTTTTGCATGTTACTGGTACCTACTTTTGATAATATTGCACCAATAATATATTAATTAAATTGGTAAAATAATGAAGAAAATTTAACATCAAATAATTTTATTTAATTATATCAAAGCTGAGTTAAAGGCAAAATAAGGCAGGATTTATAAATCGAAGTTCTAATTATAATACTTGAATAAAATTCAAGTTTTCCGTGTGTCCCTTTAACCCCAACCCTAACATATGCAGTTATTTAGATATGCTCCCTCGATCATTCGGAGAGGCAGTGATTACACAAATGAATGAATGTTGCTAATCAACTAAAATATTGCCATAAGGAAATGTTGGGGTTTATTTCCGATTCGTTACTACACCAACCAGTGGTCTCAAAACAGAGGTTAAGGGTCATTTAAAGCTGCAGAACTCTGCCCTGCATGGGTCCCTTGTGGTGGCAGGCCTAATTAGAATTTGTATCCTTTATCTCACCTTCCTCTTTAGGTGGTTCATAATATGATGGTACATTGTCTTAAAGATGCGAAACCTCATTGTGTTTTATGTCCCCGAGCAAATGACGTGCGGAGGATTAAACGACTTGCTCGAGTGATTCAGCCAATATTCCAACCCACAATTTTTTAATTTTTTCAAAGCAAGCTTACAACAGTAAGCCACCACACCATCTGCAGCCCAATTTGGTAGACATCATTTTTAAGTGAATCTTCAAGGGAACACTAAATGACACAGTTAAACATATGTATAAAGTGTACAAGATAACCAAAACCTTTCAAAACTGGTCGCTTACTTGAAGATGATATAATGAAAAGTATACAGTACAGTTCAAGGTAGACAAACTGTACACTTATGTTTTGGGGAATAAAAATGGGAACATTTAAACCATTTTTGTTACGCTAATTTACATTTGTTAGTTCCCAGGACTAATTTTAGCTTTCAGTTACCTCCCTTTGACCATCTCAGTGAATTTCACAAAATGAATTAATAGTTATTTCCCTTAGACCAGTTTATACACCTGACAACTGAGATGATCAGGACTGCTACATCTTTTTTTAAAATGGATGTTCTAACTTACTTGGCAACTCGTACAGGGTGTTGAAGATTCGGAATCGATTCTCGTCTAACTGTACAAATTTGTTTGGGTAGGTCTCAAAGATTTTTGACCTGAAAGTAAAAACGTTAAGTTTGCATTTATACAATTAGTCATTTTTTTTAAATTTATTTATTAGAATAAAATTAGACAACTTTTTGGTTGGTATAGTTTTGCAGCCTTCAATCTCGGAGTCCACTTTGCAAATCAGACTCCAGACACAATGTACATGAAACAGCTATGTCTCAAACTTTGTAGCCTTGAATCTTGGGAGTGGGAGTACCCTGTGCAAATTAGTTGCACCACCAAGAACTGTGAACCCCAAAGGTAGTACTGAGCCAATCATTCTATTGAAGGTAGTCTGAACAGGGAATATGTTTTATTTGTGGTAATGGTGGCCCATTGGATAGCACAGTAGACTCTGAATACGTAAATCATGGGTTTGAGCCTAAATGGCAGTACTGCGTTACTTTGGTGTATGATCAGTAGGCAGGACAATTCCTGTAGCCTGGCCCCAAACTGTATCACAGGCTATCCACCAAGCACATGAAAGAACCACTGAACTTGATCTAGTTGATAGTATGTGTGTATAAGCGTTTATTTATCCTCGCTGTATTACACTAAGCATTTTAGCGAGCAGACCTCGGTTTAAAGTCTCATCCAAAGGACTGGTAAGGTAGGAAATACTTTTTTGAAATATTTCGATAATTAACCCAAATTCGGTCCTGGATGGGATTGAACGCGCGATCCCTGTGTTACTAAGCCGCAATGCTAACCATTACACCACGACGCTACCTTAATTGATAGTAAGACAAGGGCACAGCTTTTATATGTATCCTTCTCCTCACTGTGGGGGCGGCTCTAAATAATCTAAAATAATGTTCAATTTGCTGATATATTAAACAACAATTCAATTCGGTCGAAAGCAGTTTTAAAGGGACACATGGCAATCTTGCAGTATTTGAAATCGGTGTCTCAATTTATATATCCAGTATCATTTTTACTTTTACCCTGGTTACATTTAAATAAATCAAATTTCACTATTTCGTCTTATTATACTATAAGTTTTAATATATTTCTGGTGCCATTATATAAAAAAAAAATAATAAGCAAAACCAAATGGCTTAATATAATTCTTATAATTAACATTAATGATTGAACAAATGCTATTTATGTAGAAAAGTCTAACGGGAGACGCCGTTAGTTTTTAAAAAATCAAGATTGCCATGTTTCCCTTTAACATAGGGGTATTGTTCAATCCTTATTATAACTAAACTGTATGGCATGTGCGCAGTATAACACTATACCTGAAATCAGATCCCAATTATTACATAACAGGTTATGTCGTAACTAGGGTAACCTACAACTATTCAAACATGCAGGTGTGATTTCAATTGTCCCCTGAAATCTCACATTTCTATACCCTAAATAATTAAAAAGAAAATAATAATCACTGGGGAGGATTGCAGGTGAATTTCTGGCATACTTGAACTTTGGGAGTCAATAAAGAAGCTAACTTTATCTTTCAGAGATTGAAAACCCTTTAAAGGTAGCAAAGGTCACCCCATTGAGGGGTTTAAATGGACTATATTTTAATGTTATCACTGAATGTCACAAATTTATCAGTCCCTGACTGATACCTAGCAATCCGGTATGGTAATTATAAAACCACAACAAGCAACTTTTTAGATCTTATTATATCTAGGGTATAAATAAGAAGTAAGTTTATTACTTAAAGAGAAAAATGCATCACCATCATCATCATTATCATCATCATTATCCTTGTCATAATGTTCATCATCATCATCATCATCATGTTCGTCATCATCATCATGTTCGTCACCATCAACATCATCATCAACATCACTAACAATTTGGCAACACTTCATATAGTCTTTAATCCTAGCGTCTCAGACATAAGTTAAACTAGATAATGTGTCTATGGGACACGGATGCCCTAGATAATATGTCCATGGGACACAGATGCCCTGCTTTAGGGCTGTCAGTCACATAAAAACGAAATACTTGAAAGTAAAACCGTTTTCATTCGGACAGATTCATGAACAGACAAGGCACTATATGCCATCTCCACTAGGCCGGAGGTTTTGATGACTGAATGACCAGATAACTGAAATAAGTGCAACTACAAAATGTGCCCAGGGGACACAGATGCCCTTTACCTCATTTTGGGTAGAATGGCACGAAGCTCATTATAGGACCGATGAACAAACAAGGGTAACACTTTACTATTAATGTCCATGGAAGGCATAAAATAAGGACTGAAGAAAGAAAGATTAAGACAAAGTATGAACATTAATTTTGAGAATAATTGAAAGACTGAAATATATGAACAAATAAACCAGACATATAAATACAACATCATTGCGCACTAGCACCAGCATCGCTATCTATGGAAACGTGGATAAAAGAAAAGTTGAACGGATGAACAGAAAGATGCGTGGGAATAGTTGAAATATGGAAATGTATTAAGGGATGACTGAATAATGGGCGCCAGACAACCATGCATCCAAATACACCATAATAATGTACCATCACCTCTGTGAAATGACACCTTTTGTTAAAAAGGTCAATACCATACCAGACAGTCATGCAGGTCAGTAACATGCTTCAAAATGGTGTCAGAAGTGGGATTGCATAAAAAAGGGGTCAGGTCAACTGACCGATACACTAAGGCTAAGAGCCACTCAGACAGGGTTTACGATTTTAACACATCGTAAAATATCGAATCAATTGATACAGTCAGTTTTCTCAAGACATGTTTAATTTCTCGTGCACGGAAAATTTCGGACCCGTGATTAGTTTCTGATAATAACAAACACTCAAATATCAATTCCGCTGAGTGACCTTAATCCCATAAAATTGTTGCCGTGTCCAAAACCTTTGTTCGAAACTGACATCGAAAAAAACTATTTTCACCTCGAACAACCATTATTAAGACTTATGCCCGTCGCAGCAGAATGCCGGGTTTCTTTCACGATTAGTCGTGTGGCTGACACTTTTGTTCGCTTCCATCTTTAACATCAATTTAGGTGCGAATATCTTTTATACACTGTAATCCCCCAAGTTAATGTCGCTGTAACTTTAATTCAAATTAGAATTTAATTCAAGTTTTTTACCTCTAAAATTACACACATTGTATGCGGAAAGTCGAAGGTCTCTACTGGAAATTTTAAACCATTTGAATTAATGAAAACCTGAGACTAAATCTAAAACAGCGTTGTTAAACTATTTTAAATGAAAATAACTATATCTCATCATTGGTTAGATATGACAATTACAAAATAACAAAGTTTCAGTTATTCTAAGATGGGCATTAACAGTTCCAACCAAAAAATCATTTGATACAAAGAAGATACTTTTTGTCAAGATACTTTTTAGTCATACAAACCAGAGAAGATTTTTTTAATTTTTCCCTATATAAGTCTATGTAAACATGTGACTCCTTGGGCAGGGCCAAATTGGACCACATGGTCATCGTCTGAACAAACCTGACAGAGAGGACCATAAGCTATTGGTAAATTCATAACATTAACTTGATGGAAACTATGCAGATAAGTTCCCCTTTTTTTTCACTATTTTACCTTGTTCTGTTGTATAAGCCACCAATTAATTGTTAGCCAATTTTCTAATCTCGAAATATTTCGACCTTTCTGGTCAACTTTACATCCCAATTGACCACTCGTTTCAATAAGTGACCCTGCGCCTCCAATAACAGCCTCAATGTGGTCCGTAATTAACCACCCACTTGACACTTTGACATGCAGTTAATTTTTTCCAAATAAGGTCACTTATTCTGCCAAGACTTCCGACTTCTTCGCGACTATGAAAATTATGATAATTAGGGACAATATCTTGATCTTTTATTATGTCCCCCAATGTCTTTCCAAACATGGAGGCAGCGTGTTGGACCTTCTTCGTGTCTTTATGGACGCTTGTAATAATTGGCAATGATAATATACGAATGATATCTTGATCTTCTATTGTAACCTCCATGTCCGCAAATGAAAGAGGCTAATTCGGCAGACCATTTCGTGACTTTATGAATACCCGAATATTGGGGTTGACAACAGAAGATACCTTGGTCATTTATTGGGTCCACTCCATCTGTTGACACCAGGGCTTGTTACAAAGCTAATTGCTATTTTATAACATTAATTGATGAAATTAAGGTCAAAAGGACCGCAGCCAGTGAGTAAATGCCAATAGTCGGAATGTTTGACTGGATATTAAAACTTGTTGCAATTTCATTTTGACCCACACACCAGCAAAGTTGGTCATGCTGACTAGGTAGAAACATTAAATGAATTGTGTTCCTGTTTTAATTATATTGGATGAGCTTGTGACAGGCATCTTGCAGGGCAACTTTGTAGGTAGATAGGCTAGGCACATTTTGGGCGGGGTGGAGTATGTCATTTACCATAAATTCTGCACAATTAAACATGCCCTGAACCACTGTCCTAAGCATGTATTTGTCACTCATTGTAGTTCTCGTACTAAATAAGCATGGACTTGTCACCCATTGTAGCAATTTCCTACTTGCTAAGTATGAATTTGTCAGCCATTGTAGTTCTTTTGCTTACTAAGCACCAATCTGTCAGCCATTGTAGTTATCTTGCTTACTAAGCATGGATTTGTCACTCATTGTAGTTATCTTGCTTACAAAGCATGGATTTGTCAGCCATTGTAGTTCTCTTGCTTACTAAGCATGGATTTGTCACTCATTGTAGTTATCTTGCTTACTAAGCACGAATCTGTCAGCCGTTGTCTAAGTTTTTTGTTTACTAAGCATGGATTTGTCACTCATTGTAGTTATCTTGCTTACTAATCATGGATTTGTCACTCACTGTAGTTCTCTTGCTTACTAAGCATGGCTTTGTTACTCAATGTAGTTCTTTTGCTTACTAAGCATAGATTTGTCAGTCACTGTAGTTCTCTTACTTACTAAGCATGGATTTGTCACTCAATGTAGTTCTCTTGCTTACTAAGCATAGATTTGTCAGTCACTGTAGTTCTCTTGCTTACTAAGCATGGATTTGTCAGCCACTGTAGTTCTTCTGCTTTCTAAGCATGGATTTGTCACTCATTGTAGTTCTCTTGCTTACTAAGCATGGATTTTTCACTCATTGTAGTTATCTTGCTTACTAATCATGGATTTGTCACTCACTGTAGTTCTCTTGCTTACTAAGCATGGCTTTGTTACTCAATGTAGTTCTTTTGCTTACTAAGCATAGATTTGTCACTCAATGTAGTTCTCTTGCTTACTAAGCATAGATTTGTCACTCAATGTAGTTCTCTTGCTTACTAAGCATGGCTTTGTTACTCAATGCAGTTCTCTTGCTTACTAAGCATGGATTTGTCACTCAATGTAGTTCTCATGCTTACTAAGCATGGCTTTGTTACTCAATGTAGTTCTCTTGCTTACTAAGCATGGATTTGTCACTCAATGTAGTTCTCATGCTTACTAAGCATGGCTTTGTTACTCAATGTAGTTCTCTTGCTTACTAAGCATAGATTTGTCATTCAATGTAGTTCTCTTGCTTACTAAGCATGGCTTTGTTACTCAATGTAGTTCTTTTGCTTACTAAGCATAGATTTGTCACTCAATGTAGTTCTCTTGCTTACTAAGCATAGATTTGTCACTCAATGTAGTTCTCTTGCTTACTAAGCATGGCTTTGTTACTCAATGTAGTTCTCTTGCTTACTAAGCATGGATTTGTCACTCAATGTAGTTCTCTTGCTTACTAAGCATGGCTTTGTTACTCAATGTAGTTCTCTTGCTTACTAAGCATGGCTTTGTTACTCAATGTAGTTCTCTTGCTTACTAAGCATAGATTTGTCACTCAATGTAGTTCTCTTGCTTACTAAGCATGGCTTTGTTACTCAGTGTAGTTCTCTTGCTTACTAAGCATAGATTTGTCACTCAATGTAGTTCAGTTCTCTTGCTTACTAAGCATGGATTTGTCACTCAATGTAGTTCTCTTGCTTACTAAGCATAGATTTGTCACTCATTGTAGTTCTCTTGTTTACTTTGCTTAAAACTTTTAAACCCCAGGGTATGTTTGTTATTCTGAATTACTTCAAGATATTCCCATTAAAATTCCTACTTTGAAGCAAATTCTTAGAATATTCCCGAGAAAACAGAAACATATTCAAGACAATTTGTATAGACTAAAAAAAAAGTTCTATCTAACATGAACAAGCCAAATTTAAGTTACTTTCTATAAATAACCAAATATATATACATGTATACATTAACATTTACTCTTGGAAACAGATTTCATTATTTCATTCACATGTTTTGTAAGAACTTGGCAATTATAAATGAATGATGCGAACAAGTTCATCGCCATGGAAATGCATGCCCTCTTTATAGGCTACCACTCGTTCACGAGCCAACCAGTTGTTGAACACTAGCAAATAATACACACACGTGCCCCAGAAAAAAATAACATTTATTTAACCAACAAACTCATAATTACTTTCAAAGAGATTTAATTTCCTCAACCTCTCAACTACCACTTAGAGTTTCCCCATTTCCTCGAACAACTTTTGAAGATAGGAAATGGAACTGAACTTCCAAAAACTGTAAACTCAAACCTCTGAATAAAAGAAACACAAACGCAAAAGAAATACATCCTCTTGAAAACAGAAAAAACAAAGAAAAACAGAAAGGCACTGGCATATGTTTGAAGTAAATTTAACGCTCATCTTTTGATGTTCGTTTCAAGAAATGTGGGTAATAACATTCCTATTGGGATAAATTTATCCAAGAATAATGGTGTTTTGTTTCCGACTTATTTTGTGTGCACGCTTTTGCCTTTAACAAAACTTTTACCTCAGCTATTAAAACACATCTCTGTGATGTTTTTATTATCCTTTTTCTGTTTCTTTTCATGTTTTATCTGCACAATCGGACTAATTAAGATGTGAAAGATTGGTTTGTTAATTGAAGAGATGCCTGATATCATACAACTTATTTCACGATCTCTTTCAATAAAGCTTAATTGGCTGAAATGAACAATTTATAAAGAGATTTTTTGTGCCTTTTGTGCAAAATGATGCAATTTTTGTTTTCTTATCTCTGCAAATGGTGCCATTAGATTGCGCCAGATATCAATCTTGATTAACCAAAATAAAAGCAAGAATCAATGTCTTGTTCAGTGCTGGAACCGAGCGCCCCTTCAAAAGTTAGGCAATAAAATGAAATGTGGTTTCACTGGGTACATACTTTAAACTCATGTATGGTCATATAGTGAGAGTTAGACAACAAATGAAATAAAATTAAATATGGTTTTACATCCCATTTACTGTATTTTCTATAATAGTAGCATCTGGGTGCTATGCTTTTGTTTGTTTTACATCATTTTCAACACATGTAAGGTAATATATGACGGTCGATTTGGTTTTTTTGGTAGAGGCAGACCACCCACTTTTCCTGGGTAGAATCAGTACTGTACACCTCCTGCCTTCCGTAAAAAATGACACTTCCTGACTTAAAAGTCGAGCTCCCAGTGGAATTCGAACCCGCAGCAGTGACAGGCGAAGGTTTACAACGCAACGTTGTTAACCATTCGGCCACGGATGCAAAATGCCAAGGGGAGACTCTTATAAATGAATGAAAAAATAAATAAAAAAAATTGATACAAAAGATGAAAAACGTACGTAACTGTATTGAATTTTAAAGATCATTTATTTATTTAGATGAAGTATGAAGTTTCTCATCATACATGCCTATGTCAGAGACCAAACCCATGCCAGGAAGAGGTAACTTGCAGACTTATCACGGTTTACAATGCCTGGCTGCTGATCAGTCATTTTCCCCAAAACACCCCTTTGTCACATAAATGGTATGGTCTTAATTCAAAGAAAGGACATTCCATTTTATATATGTAGGGGGCTAAGGGTTAAGTCAAGGCCTTGTCCAACAAGCTACCAAGACCACTCTGTAAACAATCCTAGTCCGCAATATTTGTGGGGTTTCAGTGCAATTTTTAAACCAGTTCCTTATAGCACACAATTCCTGTTAACTTATTCTATCACTAAGCAGGCTTTCTCTCAAACATTTTCTCACATTGAAACCTGCTAATATAATATACAAATGTAGAGTAATAATTTGTATATTTTTAGAGAATAACATTAACATGATGTCATGCACTTATCATTTGAGAGGGCAGCCACGAGAATTCGGTGCTTGTCATATTCCCATCCTTAGAACTCAATTCCACAGGATAGGAGTAATTCAACATGTCAAATATCCGAAGATTTAAATACGGTTTTATTTCCTGGTACAAATGCGCCCCAAGCTTATTTCCTATTCTCATATACTATTAAATGCTGTTGTCTGAAATGTACAAATCATAATTTAGAAACAAGAGCTGTCGGAGAACAGCGCAGCTCGACTATTCAATTTTTTTAGATAAAATAAATTATATAGCCAGTATATACCATCAGAAAACAAGGCTAAAACAATATGCACATCTCAACATCATAGGTAAGCATCCAATAAAGTTTCGAAGCAATCGGTTGAAAACTGTGGGAGGAGATAGACACACAAACTTTCCCGACATAAGGACGGAAGGAAGGTCGGACGGACATGGCTAACGCTATATGCCCCCTCCTCACCTTCGAAGGTGGGGGCATAAAAAAAAAATTGGGGTGGTGGTGATGAGGGGTGGGGTATGGTTGCATGGTGGAAACAAATTGATAAATTGATAAAACAAAACAACATAGAGATATGTAAAAAAAACAAGAGGTCAATGACCTTGAAGCTCTACTGATAGATTTTTGATAGCTAGGTCAACATTCCCGTGAAGTTTCATGAAAATCCATCAAGTAGTTTCATAGGAGTAGTTGCTACAAGTTTTCATTATATAACTCTATGTAAACAAAGATGGCCGCTGGCGGCCATGTTTAATGTCAAATCAAAATAATTTTTGACAAGGATCAACATCATGTCATACTGATCATTTTAGAAAAAGTCCCATATCAATATCACTTATAGTTTTAAAGAAGTAGTCGCTACAAACTTGTTTTTTGAAAATCTATTTTTAGCCGCAGCGGCCAGCTTGAATTTCCGGCCGACCTGAAATTTTGTAAGGATCAATTAGACATCAAGAGCAACATTCCTGTGAAGTTTCTTAAAAATCCGTCAAGTAGTTTCAGAGGAGTAGTCGTTACAAGTTTTCATTATATAACTGTATGTAAACAAAGATGGCCACTGGCAGCCATGTTTAACTTCGAATCAAAATAATGTTCGACTCATATAACCATCATGTCATGCTGATCATTTTAGAAAAAGTCCCATATCAATATCTCTTTCAATTTTCAAGAAGTAGTCGCTAAAAATTTATTTATTTTAAATCTATTTTTAGCCGTGGCGGCCATCTTGAATTTCCGGCCAGCCTGAAATTTTGCTAGGATCAATTAGACATCAAGAGCAACATTCCTGTGAAGTTTCATGAACATCCGTCAAGTAGTTTCAGAGGAGTAGTCGCTACAAGTGTTTACTATATAACTCTATATAAACAAAGATGGCCACTGGCAGCCATGTTTAACGTCGAATCAAAACGATTTTTGACAAGGACCAACATCATGTCATGCTGATCATTTTAGAAAAAGTCCCATATCAATATCACTTATAGTTTTTCAAGAAGTAGTCGCTACAAACTTGTATTTTAAAATTCTATTTTTAGCTTTGGCGGCCATCTTGGATTTCACATCAACATGAATTTTTGCTAGGATCAACTAGACTTCATGGGCAACATTTCTGTAAAGTTTCATGAATATCCATCCAGTAGTTTCAGAGGAGTAGTCGCTACAAATAAAAGTTAACGGACAGACAGACAGACGGACAGACGGACGGACGGACGCCGTACCATGGCATAAGCTCCGCTGATCTCTGATCAGTTGAGCTAACAAAAAACATTCGAGTGGTAATGATTGGGTGAGGGGATGGTTGGGGGATGGGGAGAAATAATTATGTAAAAAAAATAAATATATATATATGTTTCGGGTTGAATGGGAGGAGGAGGGAGCCCATGCCCCAATATGGGTGCAGTATGGATAAGATAAATAATGCTATAATATCCCAAACCAAAATTTGGGTGACATATAAGACAAATATTTTAAGAGATATAGATATATACAACAACTTACATGCCAACCTTGATCTGCCTTTATTGCACACTTTATGGGCCATCTCAATTATTTGGAGCCCAGAATGTGTAGAAGACAAAATTACTTACACAACATACTATAAGGAAACCAATTCCCAAATTTAGTTGAGCTAGGACGAAAAATGTAAGAGATAAACACAGCTAACACGCAAAATTTGATGTGAAATGAGACACAGAATTTGGGTTCCATGGGAGTCCAGGGGTTACAGAAACCAAAACTACTTAAGCAGTCCTTAAGATAATGCTATAAGGAAGCTAATGGCCAAATTTGGTTGTGCTAGAGTAAGAAATGTAAGAGATATAGACTTGCAAACACAGCTTACATACAAAATTTGATGTGAAATGGGACACGTTAAGGGCTATCATAATTTGGGTTCCATGGGATAAGGAAGCCCATGGCCCAATATGGTTGTGCTAGGATAAGAAATGTAAGAGAGATAGACTTGTAAATATAGCTTACACGCAAACCTTGATGTGGGATGCCGACGCCAACGCCGATGCCGGGGCGAGTAGATAAGCTCTCTTATTCTGCAAATTGTTCCGTTTTTTTTTTTAATTTCTTGATATCTTGAAGACCTTATTTTTCAACTGCGTTTCAAGTGATATTTATGTCTGGAAACCATACCATCTCAATAAATTTTATTGGCAATCAAAGTCCATCAATTTAAAACCTTTATAGCCAATTAAGTGTTCAATTATGAACGAGTGTCTACATGTTGGTTATGATACACCAGGCACATGTTCTGGAAGTAATTGAACTCTAATAACAGTAAACAAACATGCCTTTACACTCAAAAAAAGCGAGTTTTATGACCCAACCTTTACTATTAGGGATTGTTTGCACATGGCTTCTGTTGTATATTCTACATCGAATATTTGTAAATTTTCGCTTCCTCTCTGGCACTAAGAGCCGAGTCGCGCGTGCGCAAATAGTCTTGGAAAAACTCCAGTCTTCAAGTGTTGATTTAAGTTTCCTCTGAACGTTTAAAACCTCTTGAAAACATTCCAAACCTGAATAGTTATAATTACATTACTCACAAACCTGATTTTACTATTCAAAGATATATATATATTCAAAGATGGTGTAAAATGTCATATCAAACTTAGCTAGTATTATACAACCATTGTCAGCCTTAAGCTTTGTTTTATAATATATGTATTACTGAATATTTGTAATTTCCCTTCAATTCTCTTGCTTGCTAAGCCTGGATATGTCAGATATTGTAGTTATCTTGCTTGCTAAGCATGGATATGTCAGCTATTGTAGTTCTCTTGCTTGCTAAGCATGCATTTGTCATCCATTGTAGTTCTCTTGCTAAGCATGCATATGTCAGTTATTGTAGTTTTCTTGCTTGTTAAGCATGGATTTGTCACCTATTGTAGTTCTCTTGTTTGCTAAGCATGGATTTGTCAGCCACTGTAATTTTCCTTTTTGCTATGCATGGATTTGTTATCCATTGTAGTTCTCTTGCTTTATAAGCATGGATTTGCCATCCATTGCAGTTCTCTTGGTTAGTTATTCTGCTTATTAAGCATGGATTCATCAGCCATTGTAGTTTTCTTGCTTACTAACCATGAATCTGTCAGCCATTTAGTTTTTTGCTTACTAAGCATGGATTTGTCAGCCATTGCAGTTCTCTTGCTTTCTAAGCATGGATTTGTCATCTATTGTATTTCTCTTGCTGGATAAGCATGGATTTTCATCCATTGTAGTTCTCTTGCTTGCTATAAGCATTGATTTGTCAGCCATTTTAGTTCTCTTGTTTGATAAGCATGAATTTGTCAGCTATTGTATTTCTCTTGCTTGCTAAGCATGGATTTGTCAGTCATTTTAGTTCTCTTGCTTGCTGAGCATGGATTTGTCAGTCATTTTAGTTCTCTTTCTTGCTGAGCATGGATTTGTCTGCCATTTTAGTTCTCTTGCTTGCTGAGCATGGATTTGTCAGCCATTTTAGTTCTCTTGCTTGGTGAGCATGGATTTGTCAGCCATTTTAGTTCTCTTGCTTGCTAAGCATGGATTTGTCAGCCATTTTAGTTCTCTTGCTTTCTACGCATGGATTTGTCAGCCATTTTAGTTCTCTTGCTTGCTAAGCATGGATTTGTCATCCATTGTAGTTCTCTTGCTTGCTAAGAGCACGGATTTGTAAGCTATTGTACTTCTCTTGCTTTCTAAGCATGGATTTGACAGCCACTGTAGTACTGTTTGCTATGCATGGATTTGTCAGCCATTTTAGTTCTCTTGCTTGCTAATCATGGATTTGTCACCCATTGTAGTTCTCCTGCTTGCTAAGCATGGATTTGTCATCCATTGTAGTTCTCTTGCTTGCTAATCATGGATTTGTCACCCATTGTAGTTCTCCTGCTTGCTAAGCATGGATTTGCCAGCCATTGTAGTTCTGTTTGCTATGCATGGATTTGTCAGAAAAGCATGGATTTGTTAGCTATTGTAGTTCTCTTGCTTTCTTAGCATGGATTTGTCAGCCATTGTAGTTATGTTTGCTATGCATGGATTTGTCAGAAAAGCATGGATTTGTCAGTCATATTAGTTCTCTTGCTTGAATTTATCCTTAAACATTTGATGACATCATTCGATGATGATATCACAAACTATGTAATGAAGTTATGCAATGGCATACAAGCCACATCATTTGATAATACATGTATAATGTATTCATTCACTTGTTACAGGCAAAAAAAAAAAAGAAACAGAGGAAATTACCAGCATGTTTCAACCCTGCTCAAAAAATATATACTGAAGCGCAAAAGAAACACAACTCAGGAATTTCCGCTATATATTGTATATACTGTACACTTAATTCCACATAATATTCCAAAGAAATCCCAAGATGTTTTGTAAAAAAAGTTGCAGTTAGTTAGAGAAAGGACACAACTGTGATGTTGTAGACGTTTTAATCACAGTAAGCTCTGTAAAAACAAATTCATAAATGTTGAACTGTCAATAATGAAACTTTGAAGGAACACTGTTTGCTGTGTTGTGTGTTGTTTAGTCTTTTTTCCGAAAGGAAAGGTCTTACGTAGCCAAGTACCATTCGATTAACAGCATATTGTATAATACAATATATAGCGGAAACTCCCGAGTTGCGTTTCTTTTTCGTTTCAGTATATATTTCAAAATGGCCATGCATGAGCAATGCATGAGACATCCCATGACTGGATTTATTTAATAGGATAATCTGTATAATGAGATTGTTAACTGTTACTGATATAAACAATGTCAGATCTGGTAACCCTGGCAGTGTGTCTGCTGCTTCTGGTGCCATCTGGTGCTAATGTTCAATCTCTCTTTCTCTGACAGACATGTGTGGATAGTATACAGGCAGTTGCCATTAACAGCAAGAGTTTACAGATTTATTCATTTTTAATAAGAAAACTGAATTATGACAGTGGTGTCTTTTTATGCAAGATATGATATGCCATTTTTTTATGTGTTGATTTTTGTGGACTCCCACACCCCAACCCACTATATATTATATTACAATAAGAAACATATTGTATAGAAATGATACAAGTAAAAATATTAGACATACAAACTCAGAGCAAGCCAAATAAAAGATTAAAAGAATTGAATGAATTGAATTGAATTGAATGTTGTTTAACGGCTCATTAACACAGTATAGGTTATTTAGAGCCGCCCCAGAGAGAGGGGAATCCGGGAACCTGCCCTACTCTTATTATCAAATAGATTCCTATGGTTCTTTAACGTGCTCGGAGGATAGACTGATACACGGGATCGCCCGGTTTACGTCCCCATCCGACGGACAGGACTACGGACGGGACTAAGGGAAAGTGCCTTGCCCAAGAACACAGATTAAAAGAGGAAAATGTAAAACTCAAAATTGGAACACTGTATTTTTAAATAATTAAGTATGTTGAAATGAAAATTATACTTGATTATTAAATTGAGAGTACATTTTAATGCTTGATAAATACTTTACGATTGCCGTATGTCCCTTTAATTAGTATTTCTTAGCATATTCATTCCTCAAAAACTGCCGTTTCATCATCTCTCTATTTTTAATAAAGTTGTTGTTGCAATACTCTCAATCATGTTTTATTTAAAACATCTGTAAAAAAAAAGACATTTATAGGAAATGTATAGAATTAACAACACAAAAGTTTTGCAAAGAAACATAAACATTAAATATTTAAACAGATGGCATCCGGAAGCGTTTTTTCCCAAATATGACATATTGATAAACATATTTAAAGCAAACAAAATTGCTGCAAATGAATGCAATTTTAATGAAATTGCTGAATTTACTGGCATTTATGTTTCTTCGCAAATTTTCAGTAGTGTAATATCTCCTGTATATTTAATGGTATTTTGATAATTCTTTTACTCTTTCCCCCATTTTTAGAGCACTTTTAAACAGAACTTTTTTTTGAAAATGTTTCATCTCTGAGAGACTAACATGTTAATATGCACATGTCAATTTTTAAATAGGGTAAGCAAAAAAAAAAGGGAAAAAGTGTTTGTAATTTACTTCTTATGCTTTTTCTTACAATAATTATAGGAAACTAAATACTAAATCAGTCATGATTTTATCTGCATTAAATGTTCAGTAGATTATGTATCTTCTGTATATAAATTGTAATGGTCTTTTGATCATTCTTTCACCTTTTCCACTAGTTTTAGAAAACTTCTTTGAAAATAGTGCAACATCCCCTTTAATCTTCACCTTTCTCTAACATGCTCATGACATGCTCATGTAAGTCAATTTTTGATGAGGATAAGCAAAAACATATATAAAATTATATTATGTAATTTACTTTTTATATTTCTTTTTTTACAATAATATAGGAAACTAAATATCTGTTTATCTTTAATCAGTCAGACATGATAAAGCGTCCATATAAACACTTTATAATTGACAGCTTAATAGTATTATGCTAGATTTACTTTGAATCATTTTGGTCCCAGTTTTATGAATTTTGTGTTCAACAACATAATTACCTCCCTTTGACTACAGACTGGTGCTCAGTTTTGAAAGGTTGACTGGTGCTGAATTAATCAGCAAATGCACTAACAAGGGTGAATGATGTGTGTGAGGGATGAATGCAAGACTGTTGTAACTATATATAATTAAACAACAAGATACAATAGTTTGCGCTGAGCTCTCGAATAGATTTTATCCTTCTTCTTTTTTGTCAGACAATCTGCTTCAAGCCATTAAATTAGCAGCTAAATGTCCACCACCCTTTCCTGGTAATATCTAGATTAATTAGAAAGTGATCAATTATTATAAATATTAATAAAAATAAACAAAATATATGTGTTCACGGGTGTTGAGTGGCCTCTGTAGATCTACGGCTAAGGCACTGCGCTTTAGATATGCAGACCTCTGCACGCCCCAACCCCCACTCCCCACGCACCCCCACTCCCCCCGTGGATTTGCTCCCTGGTGGAGACATGTCCGTTTGGAAACTTCATCCTACCTCTCCTACCCTCTTCTACCTCTCATCTACCTCTGAGGTTGATTCTCATCTCCCTCTGAGGTTACTGTCCCAATATAACCTATACGATGTGTTAACGGGACGTAAAACCGCATTGCATTGGTGCTGAGTGACAATTGTGTATTATCTGTCTAACTACTAAAAGAGACAGAAATCACCCAATTACGGAAGCATTAGTCGAAACTGCAAATGGTTAATAGTTCTCCTTTCCCATTTTTATCTTCTCTGTGAATCTAAATATTGTCAACACACTGTTCTTTTCATATCAATACAAAAGCTATTTTAAAAACAAAAATCGCCACAGACATAAATGAAGTCAAATGCCATTTTTTTTGAAAATTGTATAATTACAGATGACTGTGTTAAATATAGCAAATGACATAATTAGCAATGTCTCATTAAACACTCAGCAAATTTAATAAACACAATACCCAAAATGGAAGTGTTTTGCACTCAAGGACAACCTTATGAAAATTGGTTATTGTAAAACTGACTTAAAAAAACGTGTAAAGCCGACTTAAAAAAAATTCACCTAAAGTGACAAATTTGCTTTATTTATATTAATTGTCATTGGAACTCTAAGGTGTTAATTAATATGATGCCAGTTGTCAATCATTTATCCATTTCAATAAGATACCTCCAACAAACAATAGCATGTGTAACTGTATTATAAAGCACAGGCAACTGTATTATAACCTACTGTGAATATACTCCGAAATCAACAATAGGGCGGAGCTATCTAAGTAGTGGCATTATGTTAATTGCATCCGTTAGGTGTTAGTTGAGTCTGCAAGGTGTTAACCCTTAACCCCCTATATATATATAATGGACTGTTCTTTCTTTGAATTAAGACCATTCCATTTATGTGACAAAGGGTTGTTTTGGGGTAAAAGGGACTGATCGGCAACTGGACATTGTAAACCCTGATCAGTTACACGCAGGCTGATCTGGGTTTACAATGGACTAACTCGCAGTCTGATCAGGGTTTACAATGGACGCAGAGGCTATTATAGTCGTGCGTAGCGGGTTAAGGGTTAATTTATTTTTAGGGCTTCATATCAGCCAAAGCAAGTGCAACTCACGACAGCCAGTGTTAATAATTATAACATGAAATGTTATCATTGGGAATTAATTTATTCATGAACAGACTGAAAGACAAACGGATGGACGGACTGACAGAATGAGCGGATTGACATACTGACCGGTGTTTGCTTAGGTACAGCTCTAGATAATTCCCTTCAGACTTACATTTCTTTCTATCTAATCAAGTGTTAATTTCAGCCCAATCAGATGTCAATTACCAATGCCAATGTTTATAAATGAAACATTCTTTTTCATAGTTAGAATGATAGATCTGAAGAACAGACAGGCAAACGGACATAAAGACAGGTGGCTATGCTTGTCACAGACATTCAGTTATCTTCATACTCTAGTCACAGACATTAATTCTCTTCAAACTTCCAATTTTATTTTAAATATACATTTTCTTTTTTGTCTTTCTATCCAACTCCTGGCATAATCAGGTGTTAATTTCAGTCTTATCAGATGCCAGTTACCTCAGTAACTGTTTATAAATGAAACATCATTATGTTTTCATAGTAAGAAAAATAGACTGATGGATAGACAGGTGCCTATGTAAGTCACAGACAATACATATATTCTTCTCAGATTCCCAATTTTATTTTAATAAACGTTTTATTATTTTTCTTTCCATCTTCCTCCAGGTCTAATCAGGTGTTAATTTCAGCCTTATCAGATGTCAGTCACCTCAGCAACTGTTTATAAATGATACATCATGTGTTATCATAGTTTATCAGTTCCCAGTCAATTTACATAACCTTTAATCACCCTGGTATCTCTTCTCTGCTGCCAATCACTTTGCTTCTCTCCTGCTTATTATACTGCAAAAGCATTTTTGGCATAGCCCAGTGGAAGCACGGTGGACTTAAAACTGGAGGATCAGGGTTCAAGCTTCTTAGACAAGACTCTTTCCCTTGGCCTTGTCCGTCTGATGGGGAGGTAAAACAATGGGCTTTTCTGTGTACCATCCTCCAAGCACATTAAAGAACCATAGGAATCTATTTGTTAGTAGATCCCAGATACCTATGGAATCTATTTGTTAGTAGATCCCAGATACCTATGGAACCTATTTGTTAGTAGATCCCAGATACCTATGTATCCTTAACCGCTCTCTGGGGCGGCCCTAAATAAATTATAATGTGTTGATGATCCGCTGAACAAGATTCTGTTCTATATTCTCTCAAAAAAAATCATGGATTTGCTTTAATGCTCAAAGTAAAAAATTTTGGTTAATGATATTTTATTGCCAGTCATATTTACAGCTATACATTTATTTTTTACAATACATATGTATACAAGAAAAACTTGATGCAAAGCATCAATTCGGCGCCAAAATTTTGAAGAATTAAAACATACGTTATTAAATAACAGTACACGTGTTTATCAGTTATTTTAACTATCTTATCATCAGTACTAAACCTTGGTATATTTAGTGGTCATGGACATAATATTAACAAACGTTGCTATGTTGACTTGGTTAAATGTATTTTGAATTAACTAGGTCATTCAGACAATTTTCCAAACGGCCCGGCCAGACATCACGGCTGTCCACTATGACCTGCCCAGGCTGTGTAAGAGCAGCCCGGCCAGACATCACGGCCGTCCACTATGACCTGCCCAGGCTGTGTAAGAGCAGCCCGGCCAGACATCACGGCCGTCCACTATGACCTGCCCAGGCTGTGTAAGAGCAGTCCGGCCAGACATCACGGCCGTCCACTTTGACCTGCCCAGGCTGTGTAAGAGCAGCCCGGCCAGACATCACGGCCGTCCACTATGACCTGCCCAGGCTGTGTAAGAGCAGTCCGGCCAGACATCACGGCTGTCCACTATGACCTGCCCAGGCTGTGTAAGAGCAGCCCGGCCAGACATCATGACTGTCCACTATGACCTGCCCAGGCTGTGTAAGAGCAGTCTGGCCAGACATCACGGCCGTCCACTATGACCTGCCCAGGCTGTGTAAGAGCAGTCCCGCCAGACATCACTGTGTGTAAGAGCAGTCCGGCCAGACATCATGGCTGTCCACTATGACCAGCCCAGGCTGTGTAAGAGCAGTCCCGCCAGACATCACTGTGTAAGAGCAGCCCGGCCAGACATCATGGCTGTCCACTATGACCTGCCCAGGCTGTGTAACAGCAGTCCCGCCAGACATCACTGTGTAAGAGCAGCCCGGCCAGACATCATGGCTGTCCACTATGACCTGCCCAGCATGTGTAAGAGCAGCTCGGCCAGACATCACGGCCGTCCACTATGATCTGCCCAGGCTGTGTAAGATAAGTCCCGCCAGACATCACTGTGTAAGAGCAGCCCGGCCAGACATCATGGCTGTCCACTATGACCAGCCCAGGCTGTGTAAGAGCAGTCCCGACAGACATCACTGTGTAAGAGCAGCCCGGCCAATCATCACGGCTGTCCACTATGACCTGCCCAGGCTGTGTAAGAGCAGTCCCGCCAGACATCACTGTGTAAGAGCAGCCCGGCCAGACATCATGGCTGTCCACTATGACCTGCCCAGGCTGTGTAAGAGCAGTCCCGCCAGACATCACTGTGTAAGAGCAGCCCGGCCAGACATCATGGCTGTCCACTATGACCTGCCCAGGCTGTGTAAGAGCAGCTCGGCCAGACATCACGGCCGTCCACTATGACCTGCCCAGGCTGTGTAAGATCAGTCCCGCCAGACATCACTGTGTAAGAGCAGCCCGGCCAGACATCATGGCTGTCCACTATGACCAGCCCAGGCTGTGTAAGAGCAGTCCCGCCAGACATCACTGTGTAAGAGCAGCCCGGCCAGACATCACGGCTGTCCACTATGACCTGCCCAGGCTGTGTAAGAGCAGCCCGGCCAGACATCACGGCCGTCCACTATGACCTGCCCAGGCTGTGTAAGAGCAGTCCGGCCAGACATCATGGCTGTCCACTATGACCTGCCCAGGCTGTGTAAGAGCAGCCCGGCCAGACATCATGGCTGTCCACTATGACCAGCCCAGGCTTTATTTGGATGATACTCTATATAGAAAATGTTTACATTTTAATACAAGAAAAACTTGATGCAAAGAGTCTGCGCTCATAAATCTACTTTCGTTTTCAATACATTTGTCTGCATTTGACAGTCAAAATGAAGCATTACAAAATTAGCGATTTCCCTTAAACGAAATTTAAATGCCAAAACTTTCCGATATATCATCGTATTTTCTCATTTCTTAGCAACATTTAATGTAATTTGCCAATAATAATTAATCAAAACGATTTAAAAACGAGAACAATGTGAAAACATTTGAAACGCAGATATTACGATCGATAAATTTCGTTAAATTTTTCTAAAATTCGTATTACGCATTTAACCATTTGATTTTATAATCAGCCTCGTTTTCAGTCAAAATACAGGGAGACATCGTTTTAATGAAATGATTTTGTATAATTTTTGAATTATTGGTGCATCATTTCTTACAGAAATTCAAGAAATCGCTAAGCAGTTTTATCTCTTGTGTTTTATATCTTATTCTGGTGCGTTTTATAGCATGCTTTAAATGCCATTTAAACATTTTTAATTACAATCCAAACATACTCAACTATCAGTCCTTTTGATTCCCCATGCCTAAGGTCAAAGTACTACCACAGTATGTCCGGCGCCCTCAAGGGGCGCCGAACAATAACAGTTGAACTGAGTTTTACGGAGCCCCAACAAATAGGTTTTATGATGCCAACAAAAGCAAATGGGTAAGGCTACAAGTTAAAACAACATTAACAGCCCTCCCCAAAAATTGAGACTCAGTAGCTTACTATAGATAGATTCCTACGGTTGGTTCATTTAGGTGCTCAGAGGATGACTCCTATAAATGGATCGCTAAGTTTATGTCTCCATCCGACGGACAAGGCTTAGGGAAAGTGTGTTACCCAAGAACACACCAACGAAACTTTCTTATATAAGTGGTACTGAAAAACGGTACCATTCCCAATGGCAAAAAGTATGTTGTTATCCCAGTTGGAATGAAAATATTCCCAATCCAAAAATCACACAACAAATAGGTAATAATATTTTATTTTATTTTTTTTAAATATCTTAGAGGGGAACTTTAAACAGAAAAAGGGGAAACTTTCAGAGGAGGGTAATAAAATACCACAAACCATGTATATAATCTGCAAAGTATTTAAGTATACAATATTGCTTTTGTTTGATAGTGAAAAATTCCCAATTTTAAGTCAAAATGACGCAAATTTTCCCAATTGAATGGGTACCGGTATCATTCCCAAAAGGGTGACAAAAATCGCTGAGTACAGGAAAGAAAGCCAGTGGTGTCAGCAAGGCTCAAACCCGTGATCTCCGGATATACAGTTGAACATGCTATACAGTGACTGGGGCACCGCGGCCAGAGCCGAAAGGTATGCAGAACAATCGGAACAAGAGATATCTCCGAACTTCAAGCAACATTGATAACACCAAAACAATAGAGTGTAAAACAAAATCCTCTGACATACCCGGATAAAATCCCACCTGATTAGAATCTTATATTTTGACAAACATTTATATAACATTTATTCTGATGTTTTATGATCTAAAAATCTGAGTCCGTACACCAAACAATACAATTAATTTACAACAAAAACTTTAAAAAAAAATCTACTTTTTTTCTATGCTTTAACTACACTTCTATACTTTTAAGAGCATTTATGAGTCTTTAATAAAACATGGTAACAAGAAACTGGAAACACTTTATACCAGCAGAGTTAAGCAATAACGCCTTATCATTTCTTCCATGCCTCTTTTATTTGATAATTGGCTGAAACAGTACTTATTCATTGCTTAATTAATATGAACCGTAATCAGACCGCACATTAAGACGTTTATTCATCTGTTTTTCATCCAAACTACTGTTTTTTTTACCTAGCCATATGGTATTAATGCAACTGTTTGTTTTTATTGCATAGACTTTTCACCTTTCTGAAACAGCTTCCAGAAGCCCTGGTGAAAAGCACTCCACCTGATAAAATAGATAAAATTGGCAGAATTAATAAATCAATTATCTAAGTATTGTTCACCTTGTGGGTATTATGTAATTTGGCAGCAGTAACTTCACCAAATTTCAAGATTATTAAGTTAACAAAACTTGATTTTTTTTTTTTTTATATACCGGTATATAAAGACTGTCTATTCAGTTCACCACATATATTAACACATCTTTTTAAATCAATCTTGTAATCCATATAAAAGGTTGTGTTTGGAGAGAGTTGTGAAAATATTGAATAAAGGTAAGACATAAAACCTTTTTTTTTTGTACAAACACTGTCGTTTGAGACAGTCATTAAAGCTGTCGAATATATATTAAGAAACAAATTCACCGGAGATACAAATTGTCTTGAAATTTCTACTTGTCCTGTAGATCACATAAAATTAAAATCAAAGTAGCCAAGAAGACTGGAAACCAGAAACAACAAAATGACTTTTGGGTCAAAGTAGCCAGAAAGACTAGAAACCAGAAACAACAAGATGACTTTTGGGTCAAAGTAGCCAGGAATACTGGAAACCGGAAACAAGAAGATGATTTGACCAGGAAGACTGGAAACCATGAACAACAAGATGACTTTTGGGTCAAAGTAGCCAGGAATACTGGAAACCGGAAACAAGAAGATGATTTGGCCAGGAAGACGGAAACCATGAACAAAAAGATGACTTTTGGGTCAAAGAACACTGGAAACCAGCAACAACAAAATGACTTTCGGGTCAAAGTAGCCAGGAATACTGGAAACTGGAAACAAGAAGATGACTTTTGGGTCAAAGAATCCAAGAAGACTAGAAACCATGAACAACAAGATGACTTTTGGGTCAAAGAATCCAAGAAGACTGGAAACCAGCAACAACAAAATCACTTTTGGGTCAAAGTAGCCAGAAAGACTAGAAACCAGAAACAACAAGATGACTTTTGGGTCAAAGTAGCCAGGAATACTGGAAACTGGAAACAAGATGATGACTTTTGGGTCAAAGAATCCAAGAAGACTAGAAACCATGAACAACAAGATGACTTTTGGGTCAAAGAATCCAAGATCACTGGAAACCAGCAACAACAAAATCACTTTTGGGTCAAAGTAGCCAGAAACACTAGAAACCAGAAACAACAAGATGACTTTTGGGTCAAAGTAGCCAGGAATACTAGAAACCGGAAACAAGAAGATGACTTTTGGGTCAAAGAATCCAAGAAGACTAGAAACCATGAACAACAACAAGATGACTTTTGGGTCAAAGAATCCAAGAACACTGGAAACCAGCAACAACAAAATCACTTTTGGGTCAAAGTAGCAAGGAAGACTGGAAACCAGAAACAATTAGATGATTTGGCCACCATGAAGACTGGAAACCATCAACAACAAGATGGCTTTTGGGTCAAAGCAAGCCAGTAGAACTGAAGCCTGCAATCACTGTGTTTTTTAAATTTCTAAAAACAGATGCATCTTTGGTTCACCGACATCAAAGAGAAACAGGCACAATGCACCTCAATTACTAAAAAATAAACATGATCAAAAGATCAGCCTTTCTTTGTTTTGGTGTAAGGACCTTAATTTGGATGGGAGTCAGAAAATTAAATTTCATCAGGTAAAGTACAAGCACATGGCTTCAGAAAATCATAAAACTGGGCTATTTATACAAGTGGTTGTAAGCAATTTTGGCATTAAGATGTTCTGGTAAAAGGAAGTCAATTTATCTAAAGTACCATAGTTACAGTGAAGTGAGTTGTAAAAAAAGGTTTAATGGTATATTCATAAATATCTACAACTAACAGATACAGGTCATTTGGAGAAACACTGAAAAGGTACAACAAAAGTCTGACATAAAGCAGGTTTAAAGAGGAGTACCTCCGATATTTTCTCAAAGAATTTAAGATTTTAAATATGTTTCAATTCATTATAAAAAAAAAGTTGTATAATGTTAGTACTGTGTAGTTCAGGTCTTGTGAATTTAAGATAAATTTTTGAATTTTTAAGATATATTTTTGCATTTTAGATATATTTTGAATTTTTTAAGATATATTTTTTTAAAGATATATTTTTGAATTTTTAAGATATATTTTTGAATTTAAACATATATTTTTGAATGGAATCGGGCATAAAATGCTTAAATTAACTCTTAACCCGCTAAGCATGACTATAATAGCCTTTGCATCCATTAACTCACAGGCTGATCAGGTTTACAATGTCTGGCTGCTGATCAATCATTTTCCTCAAACCACCCCTTTCTCACATAAACAGGAATGGGGCGTCTCCGTGGCCTCTCACCGCTGTGGGTTCGAATCTCGACTTATAAGTGAGGAGGTGTCGATTCTTACGGATGGCGGGAGGTGTACAGTACTGGTTCTACCCAGGAAAAGTGGGCGGTCTGCCTCCACCACAAGAAAATCGACTGTCATATATAACCTTACATGTGTTACAAACAAACAAATAAATGGAATGGTCTTAATTCAAAGAAAGAACAGTCCATTATATATATGTAGCAGGTTAAGGGTTAAATTAACTCTGGTGCATAACCTAGGATAGTGACTGTATTTTTTTTTTAAAAAACATTATCGATCTTTTGTATCCAAAAATTCAAAATGCAATAAAAACAACAGCATGATGTTGCCTGAATGATACTATTAGGAGATATCTGGTATATGGTCAATTCTTGTCTAGAAACAGTGAATCAAAATAGTATGCATGGCAGACGGCACGTGAAACCTCGACTACCTTTTTCTTCTCAAGCATCGTGAACTAACAAACTCATCGTCTCAATCAGCACTTATGACCAAACTCCCATTGACCTATTTTAAATTTCAAAATCATATTAAAATAATTCTCTTGGAACATGTGTTTGCTTTTTAAACTGTAAGTTATAAGCAGGAAGGAGGCACTTCCTCCCTTAATGGGAAACACATGTCGTCAAGTCTGCGCATATTTAATGCCATATGATTTTTTTGCTTTTTATGCTATAATCCAATACGCGTGTAGGTGTACCAGGTTCGCGTGTAGGTTCCCTATCACAACACCAGCGCATTCTGTAATGAATCAAGTTGGTATGGGTATAATGACTGGTTTAATACGTTTTGGAAGTACGTTTGTAAGTGACTTGTGTACTGTAAAGTACATTTGGAAAATGTTTGTTTTGTATCCTTTTTTTCATCCATCGAAACTTGTGGTTGATATAGTACAGATACAATGCATTTATAACATTCTTTTTAATGAATTTTGGCACTTAATATCGAAATTCTTAATTCATTTGGATGTCTTGTTTTAAGAATTGGAAAGTGCATCTCAGCTGTTAATAAAGTATATATTGTACCTTTCAATGTGGATTAAACAGTTGTTAGGATTAGTGAAAAATAACCCACTGCATACACAATGGTGTCTGCCTTGAGGCTTATTAATAGTCCGGTCTGCCTTTGAGGCCTATTATATAGTTTGCCTTGAGTCTTTATTATATAGTCTGGCCTTGAGGACTTATTATATAGTCTTGCCTGTGAGCGTATTAAGTAGTCTGCCTTGAGGCCTATTATATAGTCTTGCTTTAGGCCCTATTATATAGTCTCAGCTTGATGGCCCTATTATATAGTCTGCTTGAGAGCTTATTATTAGTCTGCCTTAAGGCCCTTATTATATAGTCTGCCTTGAGGCCTTTATTATATAGTCTGCCTGAGGCCCTATTATATAGGTCTGCCTTGAGGCCCTATTATATAGTCAGCCTTGAGGCCCTATTATATTAGTCTGTCCTTGAGCCCTATTATATAGTCTGCATTGAGGCCTAATAATAGAGTCTGCCTTGAGGCCCTATTATATAGTCTGTCTTGAGGCCCTATTATATAATCTGCCTTGAGGCCCTATAATATAGTCTGCTTGAGGCCCTATTATATAGTCTGCCTTGAGGCCGATATAGTCTGCTTGAGGCCCTATTATTTAATCTGCTTGAGGCCCTATTATAGTCTGCCTGAGGACCCTATTATATAGTCTGCCTTGAGGCCTATTTTTAGGGCTGCTTTGAGGCTCTATTATAAGTCTGCCTGAGGCCCTATTATACAGGTCTGCTTGAGGCTCTATTATATATCTGCCTATGAGGCCATATTATATAGTGTGCCTTGAGGACCTATTATATAGTCTGCCTTGAGGCTCTATTATATATTCTGCCTTGATGCCCTGTATTTATATAGTCTGCTTGAGGCTCTATTAATAGTCCTGCTTGAGGACTTATTATATAGTCTGCCTGAGGCCCTATTATATAGTCTGCTTTGAGGCTCTATTATATAGTCTGCCTTGAAGGCCCCTATTTATTGTCTGCCTTGAAGCTCTATTATATAGTCTGCCTTGAGGGCCTATTATATATGTCTGCCTGAGGCTCTATTATATAGTCTGCCTTGAGACCCTATGATATAGTCTGCTTGAGGCCCTATTTATATAAGTCTGCTTGAGGCCCTATTATATAGTCAGCCTTGAGGGCTCTATTATATAGTCTGCCTTTAGGCCTTATTATATAGAGTCTGCCTTGAAGCCTTATTATATAGTCGGTCTGCCTTGAGGCTTTATTATATAGTGTGCCATGAGGCCCTGTTTATATAGTCTGCTTGAGGCCCTATTATATAGTCTGCCTTGAGGCCTATTATATAGTCTGCATGAGGACCCTATTATATAGTCTGCTTGAAGCCTATTATATAGTCTTTGCTTTGAGGCTCTATTATATAGTCTTGCCTTGAGGCCTATTATTGTCCGTCTTGAGACCCTATTATAAGTCTGCTTGAGGCCTATTATAAGTCCTGCTTGAGGAGCCCTTTATATAGTCTGCCTTGAGGCTCTTAATTATATAGTCTGCCTTGAGGCCTTATTATATAGTCTGCCTTAAGCTTATTATATAGGTCGCGTGCCTTGAGGCTTATATATAGTCTGCTCGAGCAATTATAAGTCTGCTTGAGGACCCTATATTTAGTCTGCCTTGAGGCCCTATTATATAGTCTGCCTTGAGGCCCTATTATATATGTCTGCTTGAGGCCCTATTATATAGTCTGCTTGAGGCTCTATTATATAGTCTGCCTTTGAGGCCCTGATTATATAGTCTGCCTTGAGTCTTATTATATAGTCTGCGTGAGGCCCTATTATATAGTCTGCTTGAGGCCCTATATATAGGTCTTGCCTTGAGGTCCTATTATATAGTCTGACTTTAGGCCCTATTATATAGTCCTGGCTTGAAGCCCTATATATATAGTCAGCCTTGAGGCCCTATAATAAGTCTGTCTTGAGACCCTCTTATATAAGTCTTGCCTTGAGGCCCTATATATAGTCTGCTAGAGGCCCTATTATATAGTCCCGCCTTGAGGCTTTAATTATATAGTCTGCCGTGAGGCCTTATTATATAGCACTGCCTTAAAGCCTTAATATATAGTCAGTCTGCACTTGTAGGCTTTAATATATAGTCTGCCTTGAAGGCCCTATTATATAGTCTGAGTGAGGCCCTATATATATAATCTGCATGAGGCCCTATTATATAAGTCTGATTGGGGCCCTATTATATAGTCTGCTTTGAGGCCCTATTATATAGTCTGCCTTGAGTGC
>JAWPHD010002038.1:252500-278791 GCA_037043455.1 Cyrtodaria siliqua | reverse complement strand
TATAATGTTTGCATATAAATTGTTTTCTTAAACAGAATTTCGGTCGTAAATACACTAATACACTATCAGTTAAGAGTAATTGCTGCTTTTTTCTGCAATAAAACCAGTGCTGTAACTTTATAAAATAAATGCGACTTCATGAATTGAATGTTGTTTAACGGCTCATCAACACAGTATAGGTTATTTAGAGCCGCCCCAGAGAGAGGGGAAGGATACATAGGAATCCGGGAACCTGCCCTACTCTTATTATCGAATATATTCCTATGGTTCTTTAACGTGCTCGGAGGATAGACCGATACACGGGACCACCCGGTTTACGTCCCCATCCGACGGAAGAGGCTAAAGGAAAGTGTCTTGCCCAAGGACACACCGACGGAACTCAGTGGCACCACGGAGGATTGAGCCCGGGGCCTTCGGTTACAAATCCGCCGCGCTACCGACTGCGCCACGCCAGCGACTTCATGACGAAGGGGACGTAAACCGGACGGTCCCGTGTGTCGGTCCCGTGTATCGGTCTACCCACTGAGGACGTTAAAGAACCATAGGAATCTATTCGATGATAAGAGTAGGGCACGGTTCCCGGATTCCTATTTATCCTTTCCCTCTCTCTGGGGAGGCTCTAAATAACCTATACTGTGTAGATGAGCCGTTAAACAACATTCAATTCAATTCAATTATTTTTGTTATAGACATTAAAATCCTGAGATCGAGCACACTTAACGGCATCAGGTTGTTCATTACGTGGTCCGAGTATTAACTCAACCCCTTCTCCAAGAATCGAAAATGGGATGGCTGGGGTATAAAATAGAACCTTACTTTCGGCTTAAAAAGTTTGTATATTATAAAATTAAAACATTTAATAGGTGATTTTAAACAAGTTATCGCATTTTCAGATTAAACCACTTATACCGAGAGTTGGAAATCCCTACCTGAACCGAATACCCATGATAGATTCTTTTTCTTGCATATCAGGGGCAAGTTGTGCATTGACGCCGCCAGTTACTAACGTTTTGCGTGTTTTCCTTGCATACCGGATGTTGGTGCGCGCGTGACTTTTATCTTTACCCATAAATATTATAAGAATCTTTCATGGGTATCTGGTGAAGATAGGGAATTCCAACCCGAGGTATAAGTGATTTTATCGGAACCGAGGCTCCGCCAGCTACTAACGTTTTGCATGTTTTCCTGCATACCGGATGTTGGCGCGCGTGAAATTTATCTCGACCCTAGGGTGAGATGGAAAAAATCTAGCCACGGTAAAATGACGGATTATAAGAATCTTTCATGAGTATCCGGTGAAGATAGGGGATTCCAACCCGAGGTATAAGTGTTTTTATCGGAATCGAGGCTCTGCAGAGGTTCCGATTAAAACACTTATACCGAGGGTTGGAATTCCCTATCTAAACCCAATACCCATGCTAGATTCTTTTTCTTGCATATCAGAGACATGTTGTGCGTTGACTCCGCCAGCTACTAACGTTTTGCATGCTTTCCTGCATACCGGATGTTGACGCGCGTGAATTTTATCTCGACCCTTGGGTGAGATGGAAATATCTAGCCCCGGCTAAATGACGGTTATCCTTGTCCGGTATGCAAGAAATCCTTGTCCGATATGCAAGAAAAGACTTTCCACCCACCATGCAAAACGTGGATATCCTTACACGGTATGTAAGAAAAACTAATTATTGTATGTATATTCTCCCAGAAATATTATCTAAAAGTGTTGCAAATAATATGTTCCAATATGCACAACTCCCTTATTATTTGTATTTTGATGATTGCATGTATTGATCATCAGTCATGTTACTCTATGTTTGTATAGTAAATATGTTGCCTCATGGGCAAATCTGGCCTAATGGCATTTTGAAAATAAAACTTTTTTTAAATTTTAATACTTCCCATTTAAGCAGGTTTATAGATATGATTTATTTAATCATATATATTTAGAATTCATAGTTCGTTTGTTTGTTCATCATTCATTTTATCAATCATTCGTTCGTTCTAAAAAAAAATTATTTTTTTATTAGTTAATTAATTAATTAATTAATTAATTAATTAATTATTAATTTATTTATTTTTTATTTTATATATTTATTTATTTATTCATTTATTTATTTATTTATTTATTTATTTATTTATTTATTTATTTATTTATTTATTTACTCTGTTTGTGTGTGTGTGTGTGTGTGTGTGTGTGTGTGTGTGTGTTCATTCATTCATTCATTCATTCATTCATTCATTCATTCATTCATTCATTCATTCATTCATTCATTCATTCATTCATTCATTCATTCATTCATTCATTCATTCATTCATTCATTCATTCATTCATTCATTCATTCATTCATTCATTCATTCATTCATTCATTCATTCATTCATTCATTCATTCATTCATTCATTCATTCATTCATTCATTCATTCATTCATTCATTCATTCATTCATTCATTCATTCATTCATTCATTCATTCATTCATTCATTCATTCATTCATTCATTCATTCATTCATTCATTCATTCATTCATTCATTCATTCATTCATTCATTCATTCATTCATTCATTCATTCATTCATTCATTCATTCATTCATTCATTCATTCATTCATTCATTCATTCATTCATTCATTCATTCATTCATTCATTCATTCATTCATTCATTCATTCATTCATCATTCATTCATTCATTCATTCATTCATTCATTCATTCATTCATTCATTCATTCATTCATTCATTCATTCATTCATTCATTCATTCATTCATTCATTCATTCATTCATTCATTCATTCATTCATTCATTCATTCATTCATTCATTCATTCATTCATTCATTCATTCATTCATTCATTCATTCATTCATTCATTCATTCATTCATTCATTCATTCATTCATTCATTCATTCATTCATTCATTCATTCATTCATTCATTCATTCATTCATTCATTCATTCATTCATTCATTCATTCATTCATTCATTCATTCATTCATTCATTCATTCATTCATTCATTCATTCATTCATTCATTCATTCATTCATTCATTCATTCATTCATTCATTCATTCATTCATTCATTCATTCATTCATTCATTCATTCATTCATTCATTCATTCATTCATTCATTCATTCATTCATTCATTCATTCATTCATTCATTCATTCATTCATTCATTCATTCATTCATTCATTCATTCATTCATTCATTCATTCATTCATTCATTCATTCATTCATTCATTCATTCATTCATTCATTCATTCATTCATTCATTCATTCATTCATTCATTCATTCATTCATTCATTCATTCATTCATTCATTCATTCATTCATTCATTCATTCATTCATTCATTCATTCATTCATTCATTCATTCATTCATTCATTCATTCATTCATTCATTCATTCATTCATTCATTCATTCATTCATTCATTCATTCATTCATTCATTCATTCATTCATTCATTCATTCATTCATTCATTCATTCATTCATTCATTCATTCATTCATTCATTCATTCATTCATTCATTCATTCATTCATTCATTCATTCATTGACGTATGTATTTATTTATTTATTATTTTTACTTATGTAATTACACATTTATGTATTTATTGCGTTTTTTTTGGTTTGTTTTTTAGATATATTATTATATATAATTCAAACATGTAATAGATAGAGTCTGGTCTCAGAGAGTTTATTTCAACACCGAAATGGGCGTGGCCCATGGAGATTTTTAAATAACCAACGAGCTGAAACAGAATCTATCAGTTTTGTAATATGGTGTACTTAGTGACACTGTTCGTGATCTAACTTCCACGTATCATTAGAATATGGTAAATCGCCACCTCTTTGTTTATCCTGAATTAAACGTTTTAATGCTATGCATTCACCACAGGCAATTTCACCGACCATACTACAACCCATTTTAACGAATTATTTTTTTCTATTAGAGAGATGTAAGAGACCATATACTAACAAAATAATCATTTCATACCCTAATTGACGAAATTGGTCACAGTCTTAATATTACAAAACAAGCTGATACAATAACGAACGACAATCGATTTCGCTGTGGGAAAAAAACAAGATCAAATCGTACATCAAGGTTTGTAGTCATTATTGCTCCAATTAATAGCAAAACATAATTAAAACGCAAATAGTGATGTAGTTATGAGGCCTTACACATTTTGACACACATATGTTTTAATTCTGCAGAGATTTTTCTACAACCGATAATATGTTTATTTTACACAGCCTTATACAAATATTAAATAATAATAAAAAGAAACTATTTTATGCTTTTATAGATTTGAAACAAGCTTTCGACAAAGTATGGAGAGCAGCGTTATGGTATAAACTATCAAGGCACGAAATAACAGGAAAATGTTTTGATTTAATTAAAAGTATGTATAGTAATATAAAATCATGTGTAACTGTAAATGGAACACATTCCGATTATTTCCCATCTAATATAGGAGTACGGCAAGGTGAAAATCTTTCGCCAATTTTGTTTTCACTATATCTAAACGATCTACACGATTTTCTGCGCAATAGTAATATTGTTGATGGTACATACTGCCAACCTCATGCACTTGATCAAGTAAACATGTTTTTTAAATTGTTTGTTTTATTATATGCTGATGATACAGTTATTGTGTGTGAAAGTGAGAAAGATTTACAGAATGCATTGAATGTTTATAAATTGTATTGTGATGAATGGAAACTTACAGTAAACATAGATAAATCTAAAGTGCTGGTTTTCTCAAAAGGTAGACAATCTAATTATAAGTTTACGTTTAATGGTGATTCAATTGATATTGTAACAGAATATAAGTATCTAGGTATATATTTTAGTAGAAGTGGTTCTTTTTATTTGGCAAAGAAACATATTGCTAATCAGGCTACTAGAGCTCTATACAGTCTACTCAAAAAAGCTAGACATTTGTCATTACCAATAGACTTGCAAATAGATTTATTCGATAAAACAATTAAACCCATTCTTTTATATGGCAGCGAAATATGGGGGTATGGAAATCTTGATGTAATTGACAGGGTACAATTGAAGTTTCTAAAGCATATTTTGAATCTAAAGAAATCTACTGCAAATTATATGTTATACGGGGAAACAGGGGTATTTCCAGTATCAGTAGATATTCATACTAGAGTAATTTCGTTTTGGGCTAAAATTAACAATCCAGAAAGAGCTAAACTTTCAAACTTAATTTATGAAATACTACGCAGCCATTTCAAATATAGCGCATCAACTATTGCAAAAAGAAACTTTCAGTGGCTAAACCAGATCAGAGACATACTGATTAAATGTGGCCTAAGTGGAGTATGGGATTCGCAGACCTTTCCCAACACTAAATGGTTAAAGTGTTCAGTAAATCAAAAACTCAAAGATTTATTCTTAAATGAGTGGTATTCTAAAGTAATGAATTCGAGCAACAGTACCTCCTATCGTTTATTTAAACATAAGTTTTGCTTTGAAAACTATCTTACCAACGCACCATATTGTTCGTTAAAATATATAACCAAATTCAGAACAAGAAATCACAGGTTACCAGTTGAAACTGGCAATTGGAATAAAACTCCGTATAATCGTAGATTATGCCAGCTTTGCAAAACGGATATAGGAGATGAGTTCCATTATCTGTTTGTATGCCGCGAATTCAAAACTCAACGTAGTAAATATATCAGTCCAGAATATTTTAAAAGACCCAATGTATACAAATTTGATAAATTAATAAACACCAAAAATAATTCAGAGTTTAGAAAATTGTGTGAATTTATTAAAAACATCATGCAAAGAGTCAAATAGATAATATTCATGTTGTAATGTAATACTGTTTGATTTTGTTTAATTATCATATGTATTGGTTTCGGCATTATGTTTGCCATGCAATTGCCAACAAATAAATGAAGAACTCTCCCATATATGTGTATACAAAACAGATCTTTAGTTATATGATAAATGAGGACTACCTGGGAGGCCATTTCTTCTCCCAGCTATTACCAAACTGCATTACTCTTTTGTAATTAACCACGTCATATTATATCTATAATATCTGTCTTCTATTATACTTATGAGCCTCGATGATGATTTAAATGTTGTTATACATACCTCATATATTCATGTAAATGTGAATTGAGTGAATAAAAGATATTGTATTGTATTGTATTGCATATAACTTAGAACCATTGTTTTTAGATTTTAAACCCATTGATTTTTTTATTTTTTTTAATGAACGCAGATTCTTTGCAATTTGGTATATCCAGATGCTACGCAGAAGAAAACATACACATATATAAACCGATATCTTCAGCTATATAATCAATTTTATAATTGTGATGTACAACTGCTTAACTTTTGATTTCTTTCTTTTTAACAAAACATATGTGCAAAAAGAGTTAGTCCGTCCACGGCATATCGGATTTTACTAAAATGAAAATAATATCTGTCTTTATATTGTAAATTTAGTCGTTTTATTTCAATTAACATGTTTCAAATTAATGACCCATTAAACATGGATGCTTCAGTTTCGATACAGATTAACACACAATGTACATTGTGTTCATGAAACTTGTGATATAGATTATATCAATAATCTTCTTCCAAAGAACACTTTCGTAACTTGTATTATTTGTATTTATGTATGTATACTTTATTATATGTTTCTATAGTTACTTAGTCTTATTAATTGTTATTATCTACTTTATACTTAATTGATGTATGATCATTCATTCTGTGTACATAACGTTGTCTCAGAGTCTCACAAGTCGTGCATACATTTAAAGTGTACTGTGACGTATATATATTATGTAATTTTATATGTGACACTTTAATAAACAATCAAATGGTTGTTGTAAATTGTATATAATGGCCGACTCTAATCAAAACACAAACTATAGCGCAACTGTAGTCACCATGTCTTGTTATATCGCAAAACATTCTGGCAGGCATGTGTGTATGGGTTAAAGCCGTATTGGGAACGTAAATCAAGGAACAAAACGTCATGTTTATGGACGCACGGTGGTCAACGACATGCTTTTTAGGGAGTGATATTAACAATTTACAATAAACATGTCAACGATATACAGAGGTGAAAACTACCGTTTGGACACTGACGCGTTTCACCTGTCATGTAATTTCTGCCTGTCATGTAATTAATGGTGACATAACGATTTGACAGATTTTGCGTGCTCAGGTTTAGCGTTTTGAAAGTGCATTGCGATAAGAAATTGCAAATAGTCAGTAAAAATGATTGAGACTATTTAGTTGTATCTCTTGAAGTAACGCCTTAAGGATAATTGTGTACAAAAACTAAGAATCTTTCATGGGTATCCAGTGAAGATCGGGAATTTCAACAAGAGGTATAATTGTTTTTATGGGAACCGAGGCTCTGCCAAGATTCCGATTAAATACCGAGGGTTGGAATTTTTTTATTTAAACCGGATACCCATGATTGATTATTTTTCTTGCATATCATTTACATTCTGAGTACTAGTCCAGCCGTATGGCGAAAAAATGTGGGTTTTGTGCATCACACTTTGCACATGTGTAGGCCAGGGCATACTGATCATTTTAAGAAGTGGGCCCACTTTGAAATGTCCAAATAGGCCGCTAAATACCAGATGGCCGCCATTTTTTAGACTAACATTTTAATTTTTACTATTGGTGCACACATGCATAGTTTTTCTCTTATTTAGATCTCACTTGCACTGACATATAAAAATCACCATGGAACATAAGTAAGATATCCATCAAAGACATTTGTATGTTGCTCTTGCCATCACAAAGTAGACAACATGAACGTTTGTGTCTGTAAACAGTGTACTCTGTTCAAGTACAAATGCAATTGTGATTTGGAGTAGGTCTACCGTTGGTACAGAGTGTTTCCAATCAGTTTGATACTAAGTGCTCCCGAGATAACATGTTTAATAATCCCAAATACGAAAAATAATAGTTGAAATTTTGTTGAAGATATTCATAAAAAAGCAATTATCTTAACAAGTAACAGAATTGTTTAGTATCAATATAATTAAATAATTCTGAATTGTTTAGTAAACAAAATGTAACATTAACTGTTATTAACTCATATATCTTATAAGAGAGATACTAATTTATTACAATTAAAGAATATATATGTAACTGAGCTACTAAACTTCACTTGATGGAAATTTGCATAAAACTAATATATTACATATTTGAATAATACATGTGTAACACTGTTACTAGCTCTTCTTTTATATCTATAATGTATGGTTGCTGATTTCTGCCATTTGTCGTCTTTTCGTCTTTTCGTTATTTCGCCCCCGAAAAGACGACAGAACGAAAAGACGACAGGACAAAATGACGACAAAGGCAGCGCTAAAAGACGACAGAACGACAGAACGAAAAGACGCCATTTCAAGGGTGAAAAGACGACAGAACGCCACGCGAAAAGACGACACTTCAGCGCGAAAAGATGCCATTTGATATTATCGTCTTTTCGCGTGGCGTTCTGTCGTCTTTTCGCCCTTGAAATGGCGTCTTTAAGTTCTGTCGTTCTGTCTTTTTTTCGTTCTGCCGTCTTTTCGGGGGCGAAATAACGAAAAGACGAAAAGACGACAATGGCAGAAATCATCCACCATAATAATGCTTTAAGTTCCCTTTTTTCAGTGGAGTTCATAGATGCTTGTAGAATAGACTATACATTCATGTGTTAAAACACACACGTACATAATGTAACTACTAACAGGTCCTCCGTGGCCGTGATAGTAAAGACGCTGTGTCTAAAACTGTCTCGCTTCTCACCGTTGCGCGTTCAAATCCTACCTGGAGCTTGACTTTTGAAGTGAGAAAGTGTCGATTGTTATGGATGGCTGGAGGCATACAGTATTCCTACGTAGGAAAAATGGGGTGATTTGCCATTACCACAAAAAAACGACCGTCATATATGGCTTTACGTGTGCTAAAAATGACGAAAGACACCACTCAAAAAAGACTAACATGTCAAAAGACAGTAAAAGCGATTATTATGCTTAATTTTAACAACATCACCAGACTTAAAAAGATGAGTTCCTCAGACTAGAATAAATGTTCTGACTGAAAATTCTTCCCAGCTTTTAAGACGGATGGTGCCAGTGCCAGAAATTACTAGTGAGGTTAATGAATTAGAATCATTTCAAGAACTTGTAAAAGGCAGCTAAAGTAAGGGACTAGTTTTCGTCACCATGAACACGTTACGTCTTTAACTTGTTGTTCAGTAAGAAAATGAATGACTTGTGTGCCACTATCAACAACACTGGGAGTCCATTTAAAGAAAGCATTGCGCATGTTTTTGTGTTGGACACTCGTGACGTTATTGATGACCAGGTGACATAAACAGTGCGACATATTTGAGAGGCTAGGTAAGGAACGATACGATATGTTTGTTAAAGAAAGACAATGAAAAACAAAGTCACTATATGAGAAAAACTAGTTCCCTCTATTCTGTAGCCCCCAATTAAAACAGCAACAAAACACACTGTTTCTCTAAAACAAAATTCCTCACTCATTGCCCAACTTTATGTTTCTTGCCATGTCCGAAAGGCTGATGTTTTGATACTGGATGGTGCGGCAGTTATTAACATGTTGAAGCATAATGCTTGCAAGACATTTCTGAATTACGCACAGAACATCTTTACATCATACGTTGAACGCCATATTCCCAAATAATGCAGATTAGACACTGTTTGTAATGAATACTTTCCTGACAGCCGGATACAACGATTATAGGCAATTGTGAAGCTTACTTCTCTCAGGGTTGATGAGAACAAATCATAACTATTTGGTTATCTTGCTGAGCATAAGCAAGTAATATCAACAACATGTCGTTCTGTGTTTGGTAGAAAACTGATAGATGACACAAGTATCCTATCTCTGTGTAACCATCTTCTAGGTGTAGATGTAGCCAACAATGGCTACAACGACGTTATTGTGCGTACTGTTGATACAGATATACTTGTATTGGCTTTAGCAATTGCCCAGCGGAGCAACATAGATTAATTGTGAATTACATTTGGATCTGGCAAACACTTGATATATTATTCACTCGGCCGAGAGAAACCACAAGTTCTTCCTGAAGTCTATGCCTTCACTGGATGTGACAAGACCTTAATGCGAATAAATGAAAGAAACAGATTGGGAAGCTTGGAATGTTTTTATAGTGTGTTACCTCAGCTTTTGAAATGTTATGCAATGTGGCAAAGGAGGTTTCTCTTCCGGATGTAATACCCCGTCTCGAGTGCTACGTAGTGCTGGTGTATGGCCGAGATCGTTCTATCATAGGCATAAATGAAGCTTGCAAAGAAGTATTCTCTTGCAAAGGCATGTTTATCGACGGAATTCTTCCAACATCGGCAACTCTTCTACAACATACACAATGATTTGCTTACCAAACTGGACAATACTGATCACAGGCACTGAATCCGGCACCTGAAATACCTCGTCCAAATGACCGGGGTTGGATTAATTGAAATGGGTTTTACGGCATAATATGCTCATCCTCCATTTACATCGAGATAAAATATGGAGAATGTGCCAAGAATTATCTAACCTGCAGAACTGCAGAGTTAATGCACATTCTGTTGTAAACACTCCATTTACAACGGAGCCACGTTCCCAGGTTTACATACGCAGGTTCATGACGAAGGCCTTTAATGAGCATGATAAAAATGACAAATTGAACATAAAAAAGAATATGATAGTGGACCTTTGGAAACGGCCGAGCACGACACATACGAAATATTGCAGTCTCGGTTTGATTGAGACTGTTCATGAGCGGTAGAAAAATATGCTAGCTACCGCTCACGCCCTCTAGCCCCGGGTTGAGCAGACTCAATATTCATAAAAATCAACAGCACAGAATGTTAATCATCCCAAAGATGACAAGCATATGGTGGTGGATATAGCAATATCTGTATCTTTATTTCATCCCCTATATCCAGCGGCGTATGGTCCCAGGATCTAATAAAATTGCATGCCACGAAGAGCGAAATAAACAAAAAGGAATTTAGTTGGGAGCAGCGGTTATCACAAGTAACAGCCAAAAGACTAAATTAAAAAGCAGACAACATATCCTATGAGTGATTAAACAATACCCAGAGACTTTTATCGGCCGGAGTAGTGGAACCACCGAATCGAAAATTAAGTAAGAAAACGAAAGAAATTGAAAATATACCACCGATCACTAAATATAAGTATCGGGCTCAGCGATCTCCAATATGGTGTAGGATCGGGATCAAAACTACTTATGTAGGTGCACCTGTAAAAAAGTGTAGGTGCACCTATAAAAAGTGTAGGTGCTCCTATATATTTATGGTTGCACCTGTAAAAATGTAGGTGCACCCATAAAATTGTAGGTGCACCCATAAAATGTACAGGTGCACCGACACTTTTTATAGGTGCACCTACACTTTTTATAGGTGCACCTACAATTTTATAGGTGCACCTACAATTTTATAGGTGCACCTACACTTTCTATTTGACACCCCATAATTAGACAAGTTTCAAGTTTCAAGTTTTATTTCATAAGCTGGGCCCAACTGGGCATGAGCATTAACAAACACAAATGAAAATAACATCAATAACAATATTTACAAAGTTGAATCATAACATAGAATATAAACACAAAATAATTTCAATTCAAGATAAAATGACTAGATGGAATGAGTTTCGTATATTAATACTGAGTAATAAATGTAAAATTAATAGGGGAAGGTGAAAAATAGTTACTTAAATTTATCAATAATTTTCTTAACAAATAATGACAGTTTTAACAATTCATAATTATCTATAGATTGAAAAATGTTTCTAAAATTATATGTATTTGCAATAATAGAATTAGATTCAAGTTTCAAGTTTTATTTCATAAGCTGGGCCCAACTGGGCATGAGCATTAACAAACACAAATGAAAATAACATCAATAACAATATTTACAAAGTTGAATCATAACATAGAATATAAACACAAAATAATTTCAATTCAAGATAAAATGACTAGATGGAATGAGTTTCGTATATTAATACTGAGTAATAAATGTAAAATTAATAGGGGAAGGTGAAAAATAGTTACTTAAATTTATCAATAATTTTCTTAACAAATAATGACAGTTTTAACAATTCATAATTATCTATAGATTGAAAAATGTTTCTAAAATTATATGTATTTGCAATAATAGAATTAGAGGAAATATATTTCTTTCTTTCATTTTTAAAAAAAGTGCAAACAAAAATGTAATGAAATTCATCACCAAGCACATTTAAATGACACAAATCACAAGTTCTTAATCTTCTCTCTATATTATAAAGTCTGCCTTTTTCCACTGGGAGTTTATGATTAGAACATCTAAAATGGCAAAGTGACAATGCAAGATTCAGCGGTAAATCTACTAGATACCTCTCAAACGCAAAAGTATTTTTGAAAATTCTATAACTCACACATTTTGGGGATTCATAGACTGCGGTATTCCAGGATTGATTATATATATCTTTAATTCTGCTTTTTATTAAATTTCTAAAAACAAGTGGGGATAGAACATTTTGATTTAACCAATATTCAGAGAAACCAAGCTGATCAAGTGAAGTCTTGACATAACCTATCCAAGGAGAATGGAAAACATTGCTTTTATCAAGTTCATACATTAGTTTATACATTATACGACAAATCTTATCTTCTTTACTATTGACCAATTTACACCAGTAGTTCAGAACTCTACTCTTTATAATACAATCCATTGGCATTCTCCCAAGTTCACCATAAATCATAATATTTGGTGTTGAAGTTTTGAGTTTTAATACCATTTTACAATATTTTAACTGGAATTGATTAATAATATTTACATTCTCACAACCCCAGACCTCCGACCCATATAATAGTATTGGACTGACCATCGAATAAAATAGATGAAGTTGAAGATCAAGAGACAGACAAAGCTTTCTAGCCTTTTTAAGAACAGAGAACATGGCTTTTCTAGCCTGATCACAGAGATATTTTTTAGTTTTATTAAACTTGCCATTGTAGTCAAACTTCATACCAAGATAACTAAAGTCATCAACCACATCAAGATTTAAGCCCCCATAAGTAAATACTGGGATATTACGGATTTTACCTTTAGAAAAAACTACAACTTTAGTTTTTGCAATATTCACCTCTAGCTTCCAAGTATTACAATAATCATACATAGAATTAAGTGCTAGCTGTAGATCAGCAGCTGATTCAGCAAAGACAACAGTATCATCCGCATATAAAAGCAAATACAACTTGAGATATGTGTCAATAGTATCGTCACTAAGACGATCCCTAATACTATCAGAAAGACTCTCCAGGCCATCATAGGAACCAGACATATGTTGCACTAGATCATTAAGGAAGATCGAAAACAGTATTAGTACAACTCACAAAGAAACTGGAAAAGCCTTGACCAGAACGAACACACGATTTAGCTTTATCATACAGAGAATATATAACTTTGAAAACCTTGCCATCTATATTATTCTGTAACAGTTTTTTCCACAATGCCAATCTATGTACAGAATCGAACGCTTTACGGTAATCTATGAAAGAACAATAAAGTTTTTTATTTTTATGCAGATAAAAATCAACTAACATTTTTAATGTAAAAATGTGGTCTACAGTACTACACTTTTTCCTAAAGCCTGCTTGTTCTTCACCAAGAATTCCCGAGCTTTCCAAAAATTTATTTAGTCTAGTATTTAAGATTGCTGTAAACAATTTACCAAAGCAACTGAGTATTGTTATGCCTCTATTTTTTTATCAGGGTTATTTATATCTCCTTTTTGTTTATAGATTGGAAAATTACCCCTTTACACCAGATTTCTGGGATACTTGCATTGTTTAGTACAAGATTGAAAAAACTTTTTAATATGGGTAACATGATGTCCTTTGAATGTTTTATATATTCATTCAAGATATTATCATAAACAGAACAAGCCTTATTATTATTCAGGCTGTTTATAGCAACTAAAATCTCTTCATTACTTATCTCATTATTTAACTCATAATTGTATTCAGAAATATTTGATAAATCAATAGGGTCAAATGAATCATCATTATCTGTATTCCCTTCATTTAACTTACTAAAATGTTCAAAAAAAACCTCAGATGTTATATCTGAAATGACCTTTTACGCACAAAAGTATCGGTGCACCTATACTTTTTCCATTTACAATGACCAATCAGATTGCCGCTTACAAAATTGATATGATCATATTTACTGCTGTATGGGTGGTGTCGCGTGAAGACTCCACATTATTTGAGAAGGGTAAATGATCTGCTTTCACTGTCGATGTATTATAATTGCAAATACTATTGGATGTGCAAGCCTAGAAATTGCTGATAAAATGTAAACATAAATATAAAAAAAAAATGAATTAAGCATAAACAGGGTATTATTTACCCATTGTTATGGTATATATAAGACAATGCGCGAACATGTAAAGGAGTGGGAAGAAATGAGATAACTCGACATCAAATAAATAAATAAGAGAGAGAGAGAGAGAGAGAGAAGGGTTTGAAATATAAAATAACGCGTGTGTGTGCGCGCGTGCGTATGTGTGTGATTCTACGGTGTAATGTGTATATACATACTGTCCACTTGTAACAGATATAGTTCTGCGACATTGAAATACCACGCCATAGTACATGATAATCCACCCAGTGATATCTTCTGACACTGGTTATGTGTGCACTTTAAAACAAAACCACACAACATTATCACAATATAAATTTCAACATCCAAAAGGTGTGTGCTTGAAGGTAATCCCTTATTTTACATTTAAATTGCGACTAACTCTACACAACCTTCATCAAATTAGCATAACAACCGTTTTCACTTGATTTATGACAGGTGTTGTAAAACATTTCTTTCCTTCACACCATCGTTAGGGTGATTCCGAGCTAGGCCCTTCCTCACCCCAAAGTTCCATCCCAGTTGTACATGAGGTATTGTACACATCTTGACACGATATTTCATCATTTATGACAGGTGTTCTAAAAACACCCTCTCACACCTATGGACACACGCCACCTCCAGAGGTGCTGCCTATTTGGACCCTCCCTCATCCAAAACTACAATCCTATGAGTACCTTAAAATTTGACACGAGATATATTGAGGTGATATATTGCACCCGTCTTGACACGATATTTCTGGATTTATGACAGGTGTAAACATACACACTTTAATCACCGTTAATGTGATGCCTATTTGGCCACCGCATAAACACAATTAAGAACAGTTGACGGTTGATTGTTGGTTGTCAGTTGTCAGTTGAATAATGTTCTATGTCATTGTCAGCACTATGAGGGTCGATATTTTAGTTGTGGATGCAGACCCATCCACTTTATCCTGGGCAGAACCAGTACTCTTTACTTCCCGAATCCGTAAGAATCAATAGTTGAGGAGTTCTGTGGCAAAGTCCAATATAATTCTTACTTAATACTTCATTACAATATCACACATAATTCATAATCAATATATCGGGGCTCCTATACCACCCGCGCCCTCACTCACTCACAAAGAAACGCCTAACTTACTCATGGACTATACACACAAGAGAGAAGCACGCACACATCATTTGCTTACTTACGTTTACATTTAATAAATGGATACAATAACCATACCAGTGTATATAGGATGATGATCGATTACAAAAAAGAAGAAACTGGTAGATGGGTGAAACCGATGCGAATGCCAATTTATGGAATAAAATGTGATTGTTATAAGATGAACCTTAGGTTGTTTTATAATGACAACAATATACTGACTTTTATGTCCACTTTTGGAGACGACCGACTAATGTTTTATTTTTTTAAAATTACTTAAGTGCACGTTTAGTATCCGTAGTATTAAGCAGGGCATACAGCTTCTCTTCTTTTTTTAGTTATTGCAGGCGAATAAATCAATCAATAAACAAACCATTTAGATAGGTCTTTTGAGGATAATGATTATTATTATTATTATTATTATTTTATTATTATTATTATTATTATTATTATAACTGACATTATATTTGGCAACACATCTGTCTATTATCGTGGTCATTTGTTCAATACTTTATTTACTTCACTATTTTCAACATCAACATATTTATGCATGATATTAATTAATATAAATTACAACACAAATGAATCCATAGCATCTTTCAAATATGTATACATTACTTATACATTTTGACTCATAGGGTAGGTAACGTTTTTATTTTTGCTCGCCCTATGGCACTAGGCCTTTTGGCGAGCTTTTTGACTCATAGCATGTGCGTTAATGTTTTATTGCTGAATAAAGATATTTGTATTTACAACATACTTTTCTCATTGCATTTAATTATTTAATTTTTTAATGTATCCGCCTATATCGTATTGGCAAAAAACATTGTAATGTTTGTTGTAAATAAAAAAATGATTTGAACTGAATTAAGTCTGAATTAATTATTATTATGATTGTAATTGCTTTCATTCACTACACTGTTATCATTGTTTGTATATAATAAAGTATTATCCTATATATTTAGGCCGAATAAAGACATCTATTATTTCTTACACGCTTTTGAAATACTTTTCTCACATTTGTCAAACAGGTAGTTAGTTCATTCGCCAATTACTTTGATTAAAACGAAGAATGAATCATTTCTTAACAGTGTCTTTGTGTTGCCATATTAGTTTTGCGTAAACAATTAGAACCATCGTATTAAGTAATACCTCTGCCATGTTTATAATTGACCAAAGTAAGTATACCCATTTAAAATTGTCGTGTTTTTTTTTTATATTTGAAAGATCGCGAACAATTTTATTCTTCACGTGAATGTTATTCGTTTTAAAACGTTTCAGTTTGATTTTTTATTCATGCTTAAACATACATGTTCATCACCAATACATTTAGCGGCAACAATTACACACATATACTATGAGAAGAGTATGATAAAAAACAACACGATATGAAATAATCTTCACCATAAATGCAAAATACACACAGCTGTAATTGTGTCAAATACATACAACAAACAGGGATGCATCAAGCTTGCCCAAGGGACTAATTTCTATTATAACCATAATTAATAGCCCATATACAAACCACAGCTTTGGTTGCACAGTTTATAGCACATGCATTAAATTGAGCAGCCCATATCCTTTGGATAATTTTTCGTTTATGAAAATGTTTGTCGATTCGGTTTTTGAACTCATATGGGAATTATATTGCTACCACTTGTATATGTAATTCAATATAAATGTACTTCAATCTAAAAAAAATTATTATAAGTTTCAGTTTTTTCAGTTTTTATTCAGGCTCAAACATATATACATGTTCATTTGGCGGCAACAGTTACACACATATACTATGAGAAGAGTATGATAACACGTTTTTTTTGACAGATATACATATAGTTTCATTAGTAATAATGATACATTCACGTAATTCATATACTGGTAACTACAGTAATAACATACTTCTAAATCAATTAATTACTCCTTATGCATATTTCTTAATAATATAGTAAAAACAATAGATAAACGTAATTATTTTAATGTTAAGTACAGTAGTACTATAAATATAGCATTATGTAAATAGGAACACTCTTACAATACATCATTCGCATAATGGTGTTTCTTCAAAACATGTAAATATTATTTTTTCACACACAGAAACTATTTCAGTTTACTGTTTTGTTTTATATTTGGCCTTTTTAAAAACCTTATAGCATTATGTGAATTTATATTAATGATTTTTACAGACAAACTAGTTCATTAAAGAGAATACAATAAGAATATCGAAAAAATCAAGTGACCTAGTTAAGAGCACATTAGCAGATAAGATTAGGTTTATTCAGATTGAGAATGTCATTTCAAAGGTTACACATAGAAGCGGGTCGTTGGCATAAACCACAGAATAAATGTAGTATATGTGAAGTCCTAGCAGTCGAATACCATTTTATATTGGCATGTTCTGTATATAATGAACTAAGATCAAAGCTTATCAATCAGTACTATTTTCAAAGAACAATTTCCCCCACATTTAAAGAGGTGTTGTCAGCAAAAATGCAAAATACTGCGAAGAAATTGGCGATTTATCTTTTTGATTGTTTCAAAATCAGAAACAAAATATTTCATAAGCATTAGCAAGTTTTGATTACTATTAGTATGTAAAATGGTATGTTTGTTTGTGATTTTTTATATTATTTTTTTAAGTTTTAAATAAATGCTTGGGATAATAATTAGTATATCATTTTATTATGAAAGAAAAGTAAATTAGCATGGTATATTGTCAATTAGTATGGTATATTGTCAATTAGCATGGTATATTGTCAATTAGCATGGTAGATTGTCAATTAGCATGGTATATTATGTATGTAACGTTTATAATTGTTTAATATTGATTATAAGCATTGTCATTGACTTATGTATTTGAAAAAATTGTTTGTAATTCTGTATACTCATGGAACAAATAATTTACGGTATTATTGAATAAAACACGCGTACAATGTAATTGAATTGACCCTCATAGTTCTTCCAGATCGCCCGCAGTCCCTTTAGTATGTCAATATTTTTCGTAACATGTACTGTTTGATGACATAGAATTATCCATAAACAGGTTTGTGTTCATATTTCGAATTAGTACATAATATTTATTGTAGTACCAGTTTCGTTTGTGTCATGCTTTTAACGTAACTTATTTTCAAAATACTAATACATGTATATCTTTATACTATTGTTCAAGTAGAACATACTAATTATTGTTATGTTTTCCCACTTTATGCCTAATGTAAAATTTTAATCCCGATTTAATAATTAACAATACTGATAAGTCGTTATGTGTTTAATTACTTTCTACTTTAGTTTGGTTTATTAGGAATTTAAATATTGTATTATGTTTGACTGTTTAGAGTCTCTCTCTCTCTCTCTCTCTCTCTCTCTCTCTCTCTCTCTCTTTTTCTTGGATAATGTGTTTCTATTTTGTTTTTCATACGTGTTATTTATTTATTGAAACTGTAATGTGTTCAGAATTGTGAAGTTGGCAGTGTATCAGTACATCCTAAAGGTGAGTGTCTTTATGCTGGTAATCATCATTTAATGCCACAGACTAGGGTTGTGTTCATGCAAAATATACCATCCTTTTTTATGTGTTGATAGATAGGATATATAGGTTTTAGAGTTTATTAACGAATACTTTATTAGTTCACAATATACATGCATATCATATTTTTTTTGTTTAGATCTAAACAAACATTATATAAAATATGTGTTAAATTGCTAAAGTTCTTGTTAATTGGCCTCATATGTATCATGAAACACATATGTTTTAAATACCATTAAAAGTGTCGCATAAACTGTACTTTTTGTAAATAAGCACCTGTCCACCTTACAGGGGTTGATGCACTTTTTCAAACACGGTTTATTTTAAAGGGCATTGACATACTTGAAAAAATACGAAATAATTATCAAAATACCATGAAAAATAAAGAAGATATCACCTATTGAAAATTTTCCATCTTGGAACGATGACGTCATATATGACATATTTACAAAATGTAGTTTAAAGCAAATAAAATCAATGCTAATGAAAAATAAGCTTACAATTTGTAATGGTTAGCATTGCGGCTTAGTAACCCATGGATCGCGCGTTCAATCCCAGCCATGACCGAATTTGGGTTAATTACCGAAATACTTCAAAAGTATTTTCTACCTTACCAGTCCTTCGGATGAGACTTAAAACCTAGGTCTGCTCGCTAAAATGCTTAGTGCATACAGCGAGGATAAATAAACGCTTATACGCAAACAGTGCATCATTCCAGTTCAGACCACCGACCAGGCAGGACGTGTCCACATTCATCACAACATGCGGTGTTGATTCGTCCTGCAGGGGATCGATCAAATGGAATGTGACTATCATCATCGTCAACCATCAACGTCGGGCCCGGTGGGGGATTCCAAGTTGTTCCATCGAGCCGAACGTTGAAAGTGTAGTATCACACTTAGGCAGTCATGAGTAGTGATACAATAACACGTTCCAATCAGGTATACACCCCACACTGGGGTGGTACCCTGGTCCTTCTGAGGGCCGTTTCTTGGAATCTACTGAGACGTATTACGACCACAGATACACTACACATGCGAGATTTAAATTTGTTGTATACTGGAGTCACTATATCAGATAACCCAGCGGACGACGGCGTATATGGCGGAAGAGACCATGGGGAAGACGCAGAATGGAAAACGCCGTAACATCACCACCGCAAACCATTTTGTGCCAGCTCCAGGACATAAACATCACGGGATCCTCAATCAACAGGACTGACCCGCTTGGCGGTGACGGCGCGGAATTTCACGTGTACCCGGATTGACCCACTTGACAAGCTTCAAATTTCTTGTGTCCTGATTGGTCGGAGAGCTTCTAATCATCTTTCGAGCCGGAAATGGGATTGGCCTACTTACCATCTTTGCAGTCATCCCATTGGTCGAAATCTTCAATTTCTACAATTAATCTTCCTCGATAATATAATCTTCTACAGCCTATCTACGTTGGACCTCTTCACTATCAACTTTACTGCTGCAGTTCTACAGTAAACTTCTTTGGACGAGGGATGTGGCATTTACTACTGGACCGGACTCCACTGCATAATCTTCTTTTGAAAAGCTCGCCAAAAGGCCCAGTGCAATAAGTCGAGGCTAAAGAAAAACTTACCATACAAAAAAGTGCATCAACCCCTTTAATCCCAAATAAAAAAAACTGCAAAAAAACCCCAGATGCAATGATTTTAAAATATTTGACTTACTATTTTCGAGATATCGCGCTATTTTTTAAATCGGTGTCGTGCGTGTGTATGTGTGCGTGCGTGTTGCGTGCGTGTGTGTCTATTTGAAGCAGTGAATTCAATGCTGAACATTATAGTGTTGTCATTTTGGAATACCACACCATAGACATGATACCTTATCCAATCACATTATTCTGGCACCAGGATGATCAGTCATAGTTATATGACGAACGTCAAGAACAGGGCATACTACTGCGCATATCAGGTTGTCTGGATTTGATTTAAACATATTTTATTGCCATATATGTACAAGTACAATGCAATCGGGTCGGGCCACAAGTGCTACCCACATTAGTTACGGCCCTTCCCTACAATGTAGTTTTAACAAATATAATGAATGACAATTGCTATTAACACGTATCAATAAACTGGATTAACTACAACTTGATATGTAGTAGAAAATGTTAAGATAATAATAATGTCTGGACGTCAATATGAACCGATAATTTTTTATATTACTTGCTATATGTTTTCATACCTGATATGGTTAGATAGAATGAAAATAGACGCTCATGGATCTCTTTACAATCTTGTCATAGCCATCCGTTATGATTTACAAAGCCTAAACTTAATTTTGACCCCCGTGTTTACATTGTAAATACTTAAACAACATGGCGGCACTCTTTTTGGAAATTGTCGTCTGCGCATGTCTGTTTCTAGGGTTCGGATGTACCAAATAAAACGTAGGTTGTGCAGGGTGATGTTGTTGTTCAATGTTCAGTACCTCCAGCAAGCGATCATTCTTATCTTTTATTTTGCAATGAAAAACATTATATCTAGCAAATAAAAGGTAGGTAAATAGTATACTGCGTTTATTTTTTATTATTTACACCACTACTGGTCAACTGATTTTTTAAGTCAACCAACCCTAGAAAAATGGAATGTTCTGCCGTCGCTATTTTGGTTTTCGGCTGTCAGTAAAATGTCATGCAAGCAGTGGGGGTCAAAATGAATTTTTGGCTTTGCGAAGCTTAGAGGATGGCTACGCGAAGATTGCAAACAGATTCAGGAGTGTCCGTTTTCATTCTATTCAATCATATCAGATATGAAAACATACAGAAAGCAACACAAAATAATCTCGATTCATATTCGACGTCTAGGCACCCTGAAATGCACAACAGTATCATTTTTATGACGACTTCTTTAAAGAGTTTAGCTACGCTGAGGCACACCATGGCTGCGACACACCGAGGCGGTGGTATTTGGGAATGTGCATTCTTTAGATATGAATAACCTCAATATCGATAAATAATAAACCATTGGCAAAAAACGCCTTGCTTTAAACCGAATATTTTGTCAGCGACATGCACTAAAACGCAGGAAATCTCATGAAGAAATCACAAATATCCGGAGTGTAGGTGGGGTGGGTACATACCACCATACCTCCATAGAAAGAGATTGCCTCGGTCAAATTTCAGGGCTGGCTCGGGGTTTATTTATGGTCATGCAAGTACTGCTTAGTGCATAAACTAGGCTAATCAGGCGCAACGGAGGTTCATCAACGCATTTCCGTAACATCGTATCTGCAGTTTTTAACAACTTGCCATACAACAACGGTCTAACGATAGGTTTACTACCAAATTCAAGTTACTGAAACATAACTGGAAACACGTATATAAGGTAGCTTTATAGCTAACTTTTTTTATTTCTTTACCTGCGATCGACAAAGCAACATTAAAAAGTGCACATCCATGCACTGAAAAATAGTGTAACCTATGCGAGTTTCGAACCCACGATTTTCGTATTGGCAATCACTACGCTTTAACACTGGGTTAATGTAGTCAGACCGATACCTGCAAGTAAGACAAATATATCATACGGTTTTGGCAGGCCGAGACTAGAATACACGTAACATAGCGTAGCGAAGAAGTTAGAAGCAGGCCGGATGACCGAAGCTAATTATTGCTGTGTACATTTGATTTAATTAAAACATGACGCTAACTCGATTCGTTTTACCATTTTTTATATCTTTATATCGTATTAGCGACAAACTGGACATAACTTGAAATATATATCTCGTGTATATCAGATAAATATTTCGTGTAATACAGATAATAATCATTACGTTGAGTACCTTTATATTGTTATATGTTTATTTGTTTTGTTTCAAGGCGATATAAAGAAACGAAAAAAATGTCAAGTTCACTAAAACGATTTATTGTAAAATAAAGAACAATTTCAACGTATTTTTTTTACATTTATTGAATTGCATCGTGTTTTGTCGACATAAATATATCGATTTATAGATATAATATCATAACAAAAGTTATTTTAAATTGAGCATTTCAATATAACCCAACAAGACGAAGTACGATTACGGGTATGCCCCAGCTACATATGTCCTGTAGTGGGGTGGGGGACCGGTATGCCCCAGCTGCCTATGTCCTGTAATGAGGTGAGGGACCGGTATGCCCCCAACTGCCTGTGACCTGTAGTGGGGTCGGGGACTATAACCTGTAGTAGTGTCTACATCAAATGAAAGAAAAAAGTACGAAAAACAAAACCACAATTACTTTAGTCTATTTTATGGTCCGTACGAGTCCGAAGAATTAAGACTACGTAACCTGTTACAACGTTCTATATCTGCACCTTTTTACAAAATGATCAAGTAGAAGGGAGACTACCTCGTCGGATACGAACACTCAACTAAACGGAGTTACATCTAGTTTTATGCATTGTCCTAGTGTTTAAATATAGGTCACATTTATTTACATGCTAACAAATATGTTAATAATTAAAAAGACATTGTTCCTACATAAATAAAATTTCATGCAAAAACTATGCCGTGGGTGTGGTTGGGGTGAGGGGAAAGGGAAGGAGCGAGAGCTCCCATTTATTCTGGCAAGTTGTGTTTTTGCATGCTCACAATTTGAACAATAATGAGGAAATGGTGCTATTTGGTGCAGTATTGCTTTGGTTAATGTAACACTATATAGCTGAAATCTCAGATTGCAGCATGTCTTGTCAATTTCTTTTCAAAGGCTCAATTACGCAACACCATTTTCAAAAACTTGACTACACAATAACACCTTGGAATTTATCTTTTGGTGACACTGACAATGTTTTTTCTAAGGTAAGACAAAACGCTATTAAATTGTGAGATCCAATGCAAATATATGCACGTTATATTATAGTCCGTGTTCAGCCAATGTACAACAGGTGTAGCGGAGAAATTCTTCGAAAACAATACTTTTGCAACTACAGTTGTTATAATACAATTGTTCAAAGGATCAAGTCTAACTAGTTCCAGACTGTCTCCAGTCCCTGTGCATGCTATACTATCGTTCCTTCGATATTATTCAGTGTCCTGCCAAACATGTACAATTTCAATGTCCATTTTAAATTAATTTGCATTGCAATTTTATATCGAGCGTGGCGACCTGAACTAAATGCAATGAAAATGTTCAATTTCCCTTTCAACAGATACACAGAATGCTTGCACTCACCCTCACCCACATATATATATTGTTTATATATTACAGGTGTAACGAAGTAAAGTGACCCCCATAGAATAACGACCCCACGGTCATTATTCTTTAAAAAATAGTGACCCCCCGGTCATAATATTATGACCCCCACGCGAAGTAAAATGACACCTCGCGAAGAATTGTGACCCCATAGAATAAGACCCCCGGTCATTACATTTTAAAGAAAAGTGACCCCCGGCCGGTCATAATATTATGACTCCACTACGCGAAGTTAAATGACGATCCGCAGAGGCCCGAAATGCCACTTGTACGTACGCCCATCTCCGGCTGATTGTTGTCACCTTCAGTCAATCCACCAGGTCTCGACCTGGTGTGGTTGATTGGGTCGCACCCCTCGTCAGGTGGTATGGACCCTTCCGTCGAGAATACTCTGATATGCTGACGGCTGGGAACCAAACACGGGCATTGCCTGAGGTCCCAGATGTGGCTGTTCATTGTCGCCTTCAGAGTCAATCCGCCCGAGCTCGACCTAGTGGTTGTTGGAGTGGGTCGGACGGCCAGTCGGTAGGTATGAGTTGGTCCGTCGGGAATGCTATGGTATGTCGACGACAGATGCCCGAAAAGCCCCTGACACTGTATGTGGGCCCATCTCCGGTTGGTCTTTGTCTCATCCAGAGTCGATCCGCCCGAACTCGGCCTGGTGGTGTTTGGAGTGGGTCGAACCCTCCATCGGATGGTATTAGTCGTTCCGTCGGTAATAGTCTTGTATATCGACGGCTTAGGACCAAACACGGACACTGTCTGTGGACCCAGGTCTGGGTGGTTTTTGTCGCATTCGGAATCATTTCGTCCGAACTCGACCTAGTGAGGTTGGAGTGTGTCGCACCCCAAGTCTCGTGGTATAAGTCGTTTCGTTGGGAATACACTGGTATTCCGACGGCAGAGGAGCAAACATGGACACTGTCTGTGAACCCAGCTCCGGGTGGTTTTGTCGCCTTCCTAGACCATCCGCCCGAACTTGATCTATTGGGGTAGACCCCCAATCTGGTGGTATAACTTGTTTCGTCAGGAAGGCTCTGGTATGCCGACGGCTTAGACTCATAACGGCCCATAACTCTGTATGTTGATCATCCCTGGCTGGTTTTTGTCACCTTCAGAGTCAATCAACCCAAACTCGACCTAGTGGGGGTTGGAGTGGGTCGAACTCCAGTCGGGTGGTATAAATTGTTCCGTCCCGAAAGGCCCCCTGACAATATATGTGGACTCATTTCCGGCTGTTTTTGTCACCTCCAGTCAATCCGCGGTTGGAGAGCGTCGGACCACTGGTCGGCTGGTGTTAGTCATTCCATCGGAAATACTCGTGATTGCCGACGGCGGAGGACAGAACTTGACCCAGACACTGTCTGTGGGTCAATTACTGGCTGGGTTTTGCCGGGTCAATCCCCCCGAACTCGACCTGGTGAGCGTTGGAGAGTGTCGGATCCCTCGTCGAATGGAGTCGTTCCGTCCGGGATACTCCGGTATAGCGACGGCGGATGTCCGAAAATGGACCTGGACAATGTATATGCGCCCATCTTCAGCTGGTGTCAAAACACGAACTAGAAATGGATGCAAATATAGTGTCAGGGGCTTTTCGGGCGTCTGCCGTCGGCTTACCAGAGCATTACCGACGGACCAACTCATACCTACAGACTGGCCGTCCGACCCACTCCAACAACCACTAGGCCGGGCCCGGGCGGATTGACTCTGAAGGCGACAATGACCAGCCAGATCTGGGACCACAGACAGTGTTCGTGTATGGTCCTCAGCCGTCGGCATATCAGAATATTCTCGACGGAAGTGTACATATCACCTGACGAGGGGTTCGACCCAATCCAACCTCACCAGGTCGAGTTCTGGTGGATTGACTGAAGGTGACAACAATCAACCGGAGATGGGCTTACGTATAGGTGACATTTCAGGCCTCTTCCGTCGGCATACCAGAGTATTCCCGACGGAACGACTCGTACCAACTGACTGGGGGTCC